>JAXBDA010003726.1:0-32890 GCA_036023075.1 Gaultheria prostrata | reverse complement strand
TGGGCGTTGAAATCCCCTAGACTTAGCCTTAGTTTAATTTAGTTTTTAAATCAAACTCAAGTCGTTCTCGAAGTTGAGAGAATTCCAACCCAACCCTCAAGTCTAAGTTTGCCGCTCTAAGGCTAAAGCCATCGCGCGCGAGACAATATTCACGCTCGGATTCCTTCGGTCTCTGTGGATTCGATCCGGTCTTACCGGTATTATGCTACCTCCAACGTAAGCCCTACGCTTTGGGCACGCTTATAAATAACAAAGTTGGAGCGAAAGCATGGGGTGGTGGTCGGCCGGAGGTGGGGTGGCGATTTTTTTGAATTTTTATGTATGAAATTAGAAATTTTTAATGATTAGTGACATTTTACTATTTTTTTTTTGTCGTTATGTTCAATTGCATAAGTTCCTTCTCCTTCCCTCATAATGTCAAATATTTTTTTTTTTTTTTTTATGTTCAATTGTAAAAGTTCATTGTCCTTCCTTTTAAAAATGTCAAATGTTTTGGATTTTTGGCTAAGTGGCCCAAATAAAATTGAAAATACTCTGGCTCAAACGTTGGCGCAGAGAATATGGTGTTAACGGTTAACAAGGATTCAAGGCTATAGATCAGGAACAAGCAATTGACACAGTTAAAACTGCTACCGGCTTGGCTTTAACGCATAGGGATCAAGAAGGTATCTTTGAATTGGGTTGGACTAAGAGTGGCTCTTTGAGCCCATCAGTCTCTTTGGGGGCAGACTCTCTGGGCTCGTCTAATGGGACCGGTGCCCACTTGGAGAAGTCTTTTTCTGATTCTTCACAGGCGGCTGTGATGGTGCATCCGCTAGGCTCTGAGTGTGTGGCTGAGACTCTCAATGCTCCAAGTGTTGGTGAAGATGAGGACCCTGTGGGGACTAGCAAAATAATGGATAATGCTGAGGGGGGTACGGTGGTTGATGACTTGTTTGAGGATGATTCGATTGAGGGCTCTGATCGTGATGAAACAGTAAATATAGAGGCTATGGAAGATTCTCATTGTGGAAGTATGATAGATATGGCAAATTCGATGGAGGTGGTGGAGCCTATAAATTTGGAGGGTTTCAATCTTATGGTGGATCTTCGACCAGCAAACATCAGGAGAAGAATCAGAAGGCAATTTTTCGAAGTTTGCTCGAGCGCTCAAGAGAGTGATGGCATGGATGATTGTGTGTCTATTGGCACCCAAAGGCGGTTGGATGTTGAGAAGGAATTCCAGTTAACTCTTGACACTGGGAATCGTCTAGGGGTGGATCACTCGGTTAGTGATGATTTGATGATAAAGGACATGGTTAGAGAATGATTGTAATAGGTTTGCTGCTCTTCAAAGGAAACCCCATTTCCTGCTGATTAGTGTCTGTAGCAGGTCATCGTCGGGAAGGTCTTGAGTTCTCACATGGGGTTCTTTGGAGTGTTTGGTGTCTTTGGGAGTGAGTGTTTGCTTTGGAAAGGTTAGGTATGCGGTGCTTTAGGAGCTTAGGCAGTGATGGAGTTTCTTTCGGGTTTGGGGTTCTTCTCTTTTTTGCTTTCCTCTTGTTTTGGCGAGTGCTTAGGGCTCTTTATATTTTGGAGGATGTTCGTTTTTGCTTTTTTATTTATTTTTTTCCTTCAACCTTGGTTGGAGTCCCCTCCCCTCTCCCTCATCTTGATGTACCTTTGTCGAGATTTCTCTAATAAAATTGTTGCCGATAAAAAAAAATTGACATTTTGACCTAAAAACACGAATAATGAGAAATTGATTTCATGCACTTTGTAGTAATCCACCATGTTTTTTAGCATGATAGATTTCAATACCATGAAAACCATTCCACAATTTCCGTGACTAGATTAGCTGTGGAAAACATGATACATTTTTTAACAAATAAATGAACTAAGAATTTTGATATATTAATGCACCATAAAAAATAGATGTATGTAGTCAAAGCATAAAAGTCGGATTGTATATAAAAAAAACCATAAAAACATGGTAGATTAATGCGCTACAAAAAAAAAACTCATAAAAATCATAAAACATATGGCAGATTAATGGACAATATAACCACAACCCAAGCTAAAATCATAAAAAACAGGGTTGATTAATGTACGATAAAACCACATGAAAATGGAAGAAGTTGGTAAACGAAAAAACCCAGAAATCATGGTACATCTGGAGAGGTTGGAACCGTCAAACCCAGATAATTGATTTGGTAAGCCGTCTGATCGAATCGAAACTTGTGATATCTTCTGGTTTGAAATTGACATGGCGACGGTGGCAACCAAGGCCGCAAACTTTTCTTTTCCTTTTTTTCTTGACAAAAAACAGGGCCATGGCCTCAGAGATAGAGTGGCCAGAGTGGTTCGCCAGGGGAGCCGCTGAGGTGTATGTGCATCAACAATGGTGGATGGGTCGGCATCTAGGGTATTTCATTTTTCTACTAACATGGAGATGATAATCCCGAAGATTTGGAATGCCTAATTGACTATATGTATAAGATATATCCAGAATTAATGTAACCATGGAAAGGTAAAAGATATATATCCGGAAATATAATTATAAGATTTACTATATATAATACTTATGGAGTAAATAATGGCATGGTCCGATTACCATTTACAAGATGGAATCATAACTATTCAAATTTCATAGGATGGAATCATAAGGATAATTTTGATACAGGATGCCTAATAAAAATTCTTTTGAAGAAAACAAATAAACCAACTAAATTTTCCAAAAATAAAAAAATGATCCATTACAATGGACTCTCACGACACGGAATTGCAAGAACTATTTGAATTTTTTTTTAAAAAAAACTAGTGTTAATTATTTTCGACGTGCTATGCACGTCGCGTTATGCTCATTGAAGATCATTGGTGTTGTATTTTTAGCGCTTTTGTTAGGGTTTGAGTTAGCTCGCCTGTTGACGAATGTATTTTACCTAACCTAATTGCAATAATACATTGTATATACCAAGACCAAAGGCTTGAAAACAAAGGACTATAATCACACCATACATAATCATATATTGTATACTGCATTTTATGGATATTAATTTTTTTTGTGCTTGGAAATAATAGATGTGGTATATTAATTATATCGCAAAACAACACATTGCAAATAAAGTAGCCTACCATCCTATCTTAGTCTCCTAATAAATTTAGAGAAGCATTAAGTGATTACGTTCATAAAATTCACCAAACCGGAAACAGGAATACCTTTACACCGCATCCATCTCCAACGAACAGCCAGAAAACTCATGCACCAATGAAAGAGATAATAACTCCTATGCATAAAATACACTTCAACACAGATCTCACCAAACTTGACAACAAACAAATATATCCATCCATGGAGGATTATAAAAGAGAGGCCAATCAATTTTGGTGTTTGGTCAATTGCCACTTGTTGCCAATTTTGCCCTCCAATTGGAAATTGCCTCATTGGTTTTCTTGTAATTATGCCATAATGCTATGCCCTTTTGGTCTTTTGGCTATGTATGGCTAAATTATGCATTTGAGTCCCTGGAGTTTGTTGTTTTACGGATTTGAGTCTCTGGAGTTTGTTGCTTACGCATTTGAGTCCCCAGAGTTTGTAAACCAAAATACACACGGGCATCACATTCGTGCAACGCACGAAGCCGTTAAACTAGTACTTCATAAAATTACCTTATCACAAAGAGAAACAGGGCCAGGAAAATCATGCACCTTTTAAGCAAAAAAACGAGACTGACCCACAGATCTTATTATTAGACCCAACAATAAAAGCTAAACTGAATCAACTGACTCACATAATTGTTTCAATCGTTTGAGTCCCACCCAATAGCCATATCAATTGACCAAGGATCAAGGGCGGATCCTGGACACCAATCTACTCTGGGCTAACTAGTGCATTGCATTTAATAACATAAGAGCAACCCCAACAAACTCCCTAAATTGGCTCCCATCCCTATTTTAGGGAGACAAACCCCAAAATTAGGCTCCAAGAGACTCCCTAAACCCCTCCCTAAAATACAAAAATGAATAGTACCTCCCTAAAATCCCCCCCATTTAGGGAGGCACTATTCACTCCCTACCCATTTTTTTATTTTTTCTCTCTCTTCTACCCTCTCTTTGCCTGCTTGTTTTTCTTTTTTTATTCTCTCTCTCTCTCGTCTCTCTCTTACTTTTCCCCCATATATTATATTTTATTAAAAATAAGGAGGGTAATAGGGAGTGTTGTTGAAGTGTTGATAGAAAAAGTGTCAAGTTATAATAGATATTTGCACTGTACACTGCCTAATTTACTAAGTTATTGTTGGGCTTGCTCTAGTACAAATCTAAACACATCAACTAGTGTTGTGTTTGCTCTGCATTTAACAACATAAACTTTTCCTATGGACATAAGAAAAAAAAACTTTGCCGACTTTAACATGTTGAGTTGTTCAAAAAGGATTGATTTTTGGGGTAATTTTTTTAATATGTGTTCATTTTGTTTTTGGGTGGGTGTTCATTTAGAATGGATTGGGCTAAAAGAAAAAAGTTTAGATGGGCTAAAACTTACTAAACGACTCCCTCCGTCCCTTTTTAAGTGTGTTAGCTGAGAATTCCAACTATTTTTCTCTAACATCAACTTTTACATCTACTTTTCATTACTTACCCTTATCAATATAGTAATAATACCCACTCTTTTTTTTAAAAAGGAATCTACTTTTAAGGGGGAAAATAGAGAATGTACCCACTAACTTTTCAAAACACACACTTATTAAGGGACAACCCAAAATAAAAATGTATACACTATAAAAGGGACGGAATGAGTATAATTTTCCATAAAAAAAAAAAATTCTCTTAGTTTACAACCCGACCTGGGCTACAGCCCAAGGTAGCCCATACCAAACCAACTGCATGTGCGAGCTTGCAAGTTCTAATAATTTTTTCTTATACTACACATCACTGAAAAAATATTATGATCCATTACAGTCCTAGCAAGAACTTTAATTCAACGAGGGAGGGAGAGTACAAATAAACTTTTTATTCATGTCTAAATGGCTAATTAGCAAAAACAAAGAAAGTGGGTGGGGCCATGGACTCTCCAACTCTTGAATAGCTTGTTGGAAATTCGGTCTTCAAAATGTGTTGATGGCGCCGTCTTCGTAGAAAAATCTGGAACAATAAATTACATTCGAGGCACGTTGTAATAACACTTTCCTAAAGACAGTATTTGCCCCCACCAATTCGAGTGAATTTGGTGTGCACCGGGTTAACAGCAAATCCGCCTTCAAGATACAACGAAACCATACTCTAGGTTCTTTCTGATTGCGTTAGTATAAACGAAGACAGACAGAATATCCGCTTAAAGGATAATAAGATAACCAAGAACTGATATTTTTTTTTAGATTAACAGAATATCAGTATACCTAAAATCTAAGAATAGAGTGTGTAGAGAGAGAGCATTTCGCTATCGAAATTTCGGTGTCGAATGACTTTACAAAGAGCCTATTTATAGACTTATAGGTACCCCTATGTGAAAGATCATGTTTTTTCAATAAACACCCATTAGGAAGGGTCATGCCTCTTGGAGGCACCCTTTTGTATCACATCCCTTCCTAACTATCACAACCCAATCTAATGGGTGTTTTAACCATTCCACAAAGTCACAACTTATGTGAAAAGGCGTTGCAACCTTTTGCATAAACCTCTCTCTACATCTTTTCAAAATACCAAAACCAAAAATCATTTATTATTTTGAAAATCTCCAACACAGCTCCGCCAATCGGGGAAGGAATTTAGTTAAGGTGTGCATAAGTTGGTTCGAACACCCCAAACGATAGAAAAACAAAGAATGGATAGACGCGTGGCGTGGTCCCTGATAAACGCGTTGGCCGCACAAACTTCATTTGCAAAGATAACTATGAATGTTGCTTTGCATAAACGTAACAACTATCAATCTTACTTTTCCATTTTTACTTTTGACCTGCCAACAATGCGATTGCCGCTACAAAAGGAGCAGCACAAACTTGCTTTTTCCTATTTAACTACGTAGTGTCAATATTGCTTCGCATAAACAACTAAAAAAATAAATTACTTTTCCATTTTGCTTTTAGAGAAAGCAAGGCAATTCAAGTTTTCTATATCTTATATATATATAGCTATATCTGAAAAAGTAAAAAACAGAAAAATCTGAAATAAAATCACTAGAAAAGAGAAATTTTCAAAAAACAGTCAACATGTCAAGTCAGAGTTGGCTAACTCTTTCATTTTTGTACTCCCTCCGTCCGTTTATAATAGTACGTATATTTTCATTTTGGACTGTCCCTTAATTACATTTCCTATTTTGCTCTTAAAAATATATTCATTTTTAAAAAGTTAGTGGGTATTATTATATTGATAAGGGTAAGTAATGAAAAGTTGATGTAAAAGTTGTAAAAGTTGATGTGAGAGAAAAATAGTTGAAATTTTCTAGGTAACACACTTAAAAAGGGACGGAGGGAGTACTTCTTATAAAATCTTGTCTTTGGTTTTTACTTTTCGAGTGTGTTTCGACCGAATGTACGCAAAATGCTAAAAACTTTTGATAATTTCCGTTTTATTGAAAAGTTGACTAAAAACGAAAAATAATGAACCCTATATAACTTTTCCATCTGAAAAACTCAATCCCAAGAACACAACCAAACAAGGCCAGCCAAACATTTTGGTAAAAAGAGAGAAAGCTATGGTACACCCAGTTAGGGGTGAGAATTTATGATACGACACGATAACATAATCCGAACACGATGCAAAATTAGCGGGTTAATGTTGAGTATTTCTGACACGAAACACGTATATGACACGACCCGAGAACACGATTAGTAAATAGGTCAGGTTCGGGTTCAACCCGCATAACCCGGGAATGACACGAATTAACCTGTTCGTCTATTCGTGTCGACACGGTAACCCGAGAATGACACGAATTAACCCGCATAACTCGAGAATTAACCTGAATTAACTCGCATAACCCAAGAATGACACGAATTAATAGTGTCAATTCATGTTGGGTTCAGGTCAAATTTGTCTAAATAGGTCGTTTACAAGTTAATCGTGTCAACCCGAACACGACATGAATATTAGCAGGTCGGGTTAGGGTTCACTTTTTCGACACGATTAGTAAAGCAGATTATTTCGACACGAATCCAATTTGACACAAACCCAATTCGACACGACACAAATACGACCCGACACGACCCGACGCCCACCCTGCACACAGTGCGTACTACAAAGTGTCAATGCTTATCTAATGTCTGAAAGCATTGTATCTACTTTATCAACTTTATTAGCGGTTTTTAGTCTTCAAAGGTCAAGTAAATCTCAGCTTGACTAGAACACCGAACTCTATCTATTGAAGTATGTTCATCAGCGTGCAGCAAATTCAGCATTAACATTTCCAATCACCACATGGGCATGGCAGTGCTGAAGGCATTCTTCTATTTCATGCACTTTGTTTTGCTGTTGTGCTTGCATCCTGGCTCTCCTTTTGTAGCCGGCTTTTTGCAAGGCAGGAACGAGACTGATCATCTAGCATTGCTTGCAATCAAAGCGGCAATAACCAGTGATCCCTTTGGCGCTCTGAACTCGTGGAATGATTCCATCCACTTTTGTCAATGGGTTGGTGTAATATGTGGCAGCCAACACCAGAGGGTCACTGTGTTGAGGCTAGGTCATCAAAAACTATCCGGGTCTGTCTCGCCTCACATTGGAAATCTGAGTTTTCTCAGGGTACTATTCCTTCCCAACAATAGCTTGAGTGGTGAAATCCCCCCTGAACTCGGCAACTTGCTAAGACTACGACAAATGTCTTTGTCGAACAATAGCATTACGGGTGAGATTCCCACCAATATATCTAGTTGCTCAAACCTTGTTGCCCTTGAACTTTCAGGTAATAGGCTGACGGGGGAAATTCCTGCACAGCTCGGTTCCTTGACTAAGCTCGAGGGACTATATATTAGAAAAAACAGTCTATCAGGAGATTTTCCTTCTACTCTTGGGAATATATCTTCTCTTAGAATTTTGTATGCAAGCTACAACAACATTGGTGGAAATATACCAGATACTCTTGGTCGATGGAAAAAATTGGAAGTTTTCACCGTAGGGCTGAACAATTTAGTTGGTACCATTCCATTCTCCATATATAATCTCTCTTCCATCACAAAATTTGAAGTTGCATATAACCAAATTGAAGGAAGCCTTCCCTCAGACATAGGAATCACTCTTCCTAATCTCCAACACCTAGTTCTTACTAGAAACTTGTTTACTGGTTCCATTCCGATAACAATAGCCAATGCCACCAAACTATATTCTCTTACCTTGGCAATGAACAGATTTAAGGGGAAAGTCCCATCTTTGGAAAAGCTGCATGATCTTGGGAGACTGCAGTTTGGTCAGAATTATCTAGGAACAGGAGAAATGGATGACTTGAGATTTCTTGACACTTTGACCAATGCCACTAGATTGTCTAGTGTGTCTCTAGCCGTCAACAACTTTGGAGGTGTGTTGCCAGAATCAATCAACAATTTCTCTACTGAACTTTTGTTTTTCAGCTTGGAAATGAATAGCTTAGTTGGGAGCATCCCATCCGGGATAGGAAATCTAATCAATTTGCAGCTTCTTTCCTTGTCATTCAACCATTTATGTGGAAACATTCCTTCTGATACTGGAAAACTTCAACAACTGCGGATTTTGAGACTCAATGATAATCAATTCCACGGGGAAATCCCAACAAGTTTTGCAAATTTAACTTGGTTAGTTAAACTCGATGTATCTGAAAATAATGTTCTTGGGAACATCCCATCACAAATCGGTAAATACCATTTTTTGGAGTCGCTACGTCTTGGTCATAACTCTCTTACTGGTATTATACCCACAGAAATTGGCAGTCTCTTCTCGTTGTTGGATCTAAACCTTGCGTATAACAATTTGAGTGGCTCCCTTCCATTGGAAATTGGACTTCTACTAAATCTAGAAACATTAGATGTTTCTCAAAATATGTTGGTAAGTAATATCCCGAGTTCTCTTGGTCGTTGCATAAAGTTGACGTTATTAAACATGGAGGGGAACAAATTGTGGGGCACTCTTCCTTCAACTCTAGGTACTTTGAGAGGTATGGAGAAATTAGATCTTTCACACAACCACCTCTCAGGAAATATTCCAGACTACTTGGATGGCTTTCTCTTTCTAAAGAAACTAAACCTATCACTCAATGATTTTGTGGGTGTTGTACCAGAAAGAGGTATATTTAAGAATGCAACAGCCTTTTCTGTTGAAGGAAACAAGAAGCTCTGTGGGGGAATACCTGAATTGAAGCTACATAGTTGCAACTCCAAGGGGTCCAGAAACAAAGGAGTTACTCTTACCATGAAATTAATCATTTCTATAACTTTGGGGCTTCTAGGGCTGCTTCTTTTCTTGTGTTTCATATATATGTGTTGGTTTATAAAGACAAGAAAAGTACTGTCTGTCAAATGCTTAGGAAACTCATTTCTCCAATTATCCTACCAAAGTCTACTTAAAGCAACTGATGGCTTTTCTCCGGCCAATTTGATTGGTGTGGGTAGTTTTGGTTCAGTCTATAAAGGAATTCTTGACGAGGGTCGAAAAGTTGTTGCTGTGAAGGTACTTAACCTTCGATTCCGTGGTGCTTCCAAGAGTTTCGTAGCCGAGTGTAAAGTCCTGAGGAGCATCAAACATCGAAATCTTGTAAAGATTATCACAGCATGTTCAAGTGTTGACTATCAGGGTAATGATTTCAAGGCTTTGGTTTATGAGTTCATGGTCAATGGGAGCCTAGAAGAGTGGTTACATCCAAATATTGACCACGACGATGATGAGCACGGGGATTCAAGGAGATTAAACTTTGGACAAAGGTTAAATATTGCAATTGATGTAGCCTCCGCGCTTGATTATCTTCATCATTACAGCTCAGAACCAATTGTGCACTGTGATTTGAAGCCGAGCAACGTTCTCTTGGACAATGAAATGATTGCACATGTAGGTGATTTTGGATTAGCAAGGTTCCTTCTAGAAGCCACCTCCAATTCGTCTGCAAATCAATCAAGCTCCATTGGTATAAGAGGGTCTATTGGTTATACTGCTCCAGGTAAATGTACCTCTTGGGCTCTTTAAAATTTTCCTTACCTTCACTTGAAACGGTATTCAGAGTTGATTCACGTATGCATCGTAATTGCTAGTTCAATCACTTTACAAAAGCAGATAGTTCCTTTTTTTTTATTTTTCTTTTGGTCCTCACACCAACGTCCAACTTTCAACAGAATGAGAATCAGTGTTATAAAGTTTGGGCCAACACCTAGTGGATGGTGGGATTGGTCTCCTAGGATTAGCCGAGGTGTGCGTAGGCTGGCCCGGACACCTAACCCAAAAACAATGTTGGGCATGAAGTTTCCAGTTTACTCTTGAAAATACAAAGAAGTTTGTTGTATTGTATAGGCAAATTAGCATAGAAAGTAACCAGCTAAGCAAATTCATGTTTTTAACTTCATTAGTTTCCCACTTACACAGTTTCACATACCCTCATTTTTACGCACGTTATATTAATTTTCATGTTTTCTCTTATGCAAATCATAGTTTACTCTAGTTCGGATTAATTTCTATGCTGCTATGGGAAGAGGTACAGTTCTACAAATCTTTGTAGGAAGACAAAGAGTGAAACATGTTCCATTGTGTAACTTTCAATGTTCACTATAGTCAGAGGAGTTAGTGACAAAATCAAAAGCATTGTTTTACCAATAGCCTTTTCTCGTTCCAACACCCTAGAAGATGTGGAGGGAGGATCAAGTTATGTAGCGCAACTTGTTACAGTACAGTTGGATGGCTACTTAGCCGTGTCTGGGAGTTGAGTTTTGTGACTAGAAGAGCAGAGAGAGAGGTCAACTTTCTTGTAGGTATCAATAAATCCTTCAAGTAATAAAACCTACACAACTTTGTAATACTTCTGATACAGTTAAATTGTGCACCGAAACTTTTACATGTTTAGAAGATTTTTAACCAGCAACTACTTATAGTTAAGATAGTAGGGAAACATTGAATGACACAGTATACACTGTCCTAAAACTTGTTTTTTAAAAGTAAATTAAAATTCTTTGATATGTTTCTAACAGATCATCATAACAATTGTATCCTCTATGAATTGTGCATGACTTGCAGAATATGGCATGGGAAATGAAGTGTCACCATCGGGTGATGTGTATAGTTATGGCATACTTTTATTGGAGATGTTTACAGGGAAAAGACCTACTGATAGCACATTCAGCGATAGCCTGACTCTCCACAACTTTGTAAAGATGGCTCTGCTGGAACAAGTAGAGAACATTGTCAATCCAAAACTCTTCCCACGGAGGGAAATGGGGGAGGCAAGCTCAAGCACACAAATCGCGCAGAACCATAGCATGTTCAGTGATAGTCTGACTCCCCACAACTTTGTAAAGATGGCTCTTCTGGAACAAGTAGAGAACATTGTCAATCCAACACTCTTCCCCCAGAGGGAAAGGGGGGAGGCAAGCTCAAGCACTCAAATCGCTCAGAACCATAGCTCTTCTAGCACTCATAAAATTGAAGAGTTCTTGGTTCCAGTGCTTAAAATTGGAATCTCTTGTTCATATGATGTACCAACTGATCGAATGGACATCAAGGATGTCGTTACTCAATTGCAGGCAATCAGAAACACCATGTTAAAAACTTTAGCTCATGGAGGCATAAGCACTAGAAATGTTTGGTGATAATGAGCAGGTATGCATCCTGCACTTTCTCGGTGACCGGTGAAAAAAAAAAAAAAAACATGCATCTAGTACTAAAACCACAAAATTTGTGCAAAGCCAGCAAGCTTTTGTTTGCTCTATGGCTTCAAATAAAACATAAGGAAGCTTTCCACTTCATCGAGGTGGTCATAAACCATGTTTTTGAAGAAAAATGGAGTTACGGATGTTTCACTTATCTTTGAAAATGGAAGAAAAAGTCTACTTGTGACAAATGTTAACTTCCAGCCATAGCTGCATGTATGGAATATATAATTGATCATTTATACGATTTTCTTGTCCTTTATCTTCCTTTATTTCTGGCTTTGCCTTTCATTATGGTCATTTATTTTGTAAGGCACTGTCGAAACTGATTTTCATGCTGTCATAGTTTCTGGCATCTATCTTATCTTTTGTTTTCTTTTTAGATTTCCATCATATCCCATCCTACAGCTTTAAGATTTAACTAGCTCTTTTCTATTCTCCAGAGTTATTGATGTTT
The DNA here is from genome assembly GCA_036023075.1 of Gaultheria prostrata. NCBI lineage: Eukaryota > Viridiplantae > Streptophyta > Magnoliopsida > Ericales > Ericaceae > Gaultheria > Gaultheria prostrata. The sequence continues at coordinate 20,650 of JAXBDA010003726.1, read as the reverse complement.
ACTTGGCCCTGAAGATTTGATGATGGTGGTTGGTGGATATTTCTTCAGCTGTGTGTTACGAATATTATCTTATGTTGTAATTTTTGTTTTTGCCTCTGTTATGTTCTTCGTTTGCCTGAATCTACAAATGCTTTATGTGATTGAAAGTACCTTAATAAGACTTTGACTTAAAACTGATTATCCTGTCTAATACTATGGATGCCATAATTTGCTTGTAATTTTTCGCCTTCATTGCACTACTCTAAGGAGTCGTCTTCTTGTGAATCATACATTTTGTCTTTCTATAAGGTGGTTTATGGAATTGAGAAAACTCTGACAACTAACTGAATAGCAAAACAGTGTGAAAAGAACAGGGAAAATTTAAGCAACTGCCAAAACCTGTAAAGGTCAAGACCTAGATAGATTCGTATGTCCTTCTGGATCAAAAAGCACGTTTGGAATGGTCAATTGGGATTTTTGTAACCCAAACGGTTTGATAGACATGAGGAATGGTGATCGAGAAATAAAACACGCCAGGGAAATTGGCTATTGTTCTTGCATTGGATAAAACAGCTGTCCAGAAGACTTTCCTTGAAGCAGGTAACTCGCGTTTTGGTAGAAAGCAGTAAGATTTTAATGAAATTGAATATATAGCTCTTATTTTTAAAGAATCCTTTTAATTAGATCATTATTTTGGTCATCTTTAGTACAATTTCGAGGTAGTGAAATTGAAGCTTATATAATTATATGCGATGGGGCTAGAAGGAAAAACGGGCTCGAGGAGCTCTTGGAAAAGATGACTACAGCTGAAGTCAAAATTTGCACAGGGATAGAACAAATATAAGAGAAGAAAAAGGTAAGAGGATACCTGAGAAGGCCAGTACTAGTTCTGGTAGTGGCAAGTCAAGATTAATCACCTGCTTGATCGAAGTTGCAACTTGGAACATTTTGAGGTAAAACGATACCTCAGAATCTCGTTTGCAGTAGCTAGCATTTTTATTCATAATTCTAAATATGAACTTGAAAAACCGAATTCCAGGGTCTTCAGCTACTTACCATGCAACTGATTACGAGTTCTTATTAGTTTGTCTTTCTCCTCGACTAGGTGAGTGAGAACTGCTGTGTCTTGAGATACTTCTTGGCGCAATAACTATCAAATGCTGCATATAGCTTTGACTGCATGTCACAGATGTGTTCCTCTTCCTTCATTTTAGTTTGTCGAAAGTCTTGCAACTTTACGTATTTTAATGTTGCTATGAGGATCTCGAACCTTCTCCATGGGTTATATTGAATTGGAACTTCTAAATTTGTAGTCGGCCATTTTACACTACTGAAGATGATGGTTAACAATAAACTCTTTACGCATAGGCTTTTTTTGTGATTTAGAAAGAATTTTGCCTTGCATTATAGCTGGCTAATGAAAAATTTGCCAGCTAGTAAAATATTTGATGTGAGCTACTGTTGCAATTCTTCAATTTGGCTTTGTTCTAAACAGTAATATACTAAGGAACGACCTGCCCCTTTGGGCACCTAGTACTATTGTCCGCTTTGCACGCTGCGCGCAACATATGGTCCCATACCCCTATGTCAGCATGGCCAAGGCACGGCTTTGTTTCTCTTGAGTTGCCCCAAGAAAAGGCCATGTACAATGGGAGGGTTCTTGGTCTTATATGTAGACCACAACTCTACATTCACCAAGCAATGCGGGATGTCAAATAAACTTTCCTCTTACATATACAAGGTCCTCTGCGTGTGATTAGCTTAAATGGAGAAATTAAAGTACCAAAGTAGTCTGGTTTTGAGTTATGCGGACTACCATTACAATATGGTTTTCAATTAGTTTTCTCCCTTGAGCTACGCTGATCCATCCAACTACAGGGGAAAATTGTTAAGACTTGCTGATGATTCTTGAGCTGTGTTTGGATCATGGATCAAGTCTGGTTTACTTTTTCTGGTGTCCAGCTACTCTCCTTTTCATAGTGAACAACTCCCTGAAATCCATGATCCAAATGCAGCAACTGGATTAGCTAGGAAAAAAGTTGAACTTCCAACAAGTAAATTAAAACGGATCCGGTTACTCTCTTTCCCGTTTTATCGCCAAAATCCATCATCCAAACACAGCCACCGGATAACCATCTTTTTTGCCACCGGATAACCATCTTTTTTTCCGGTGAGATTACTCTTTGATTAAAAGACCACAACAGCAGTCCCAAAAAGACCTAAACAGTATAGATGGTAACACAAGACCAAACAGAAAACAAAACAACACGGCATGCCATACCACTAGCTAAACTAGAACAAATTACAGGGGTTCAGCCTCAAGAATCCAATGACTCACATTCCATATTCTGCGAATATCTCTATATCTTGACTAGGCTTCACATTCCTCCAAGACGTCATAGAGTTCGTCACGGGTTAAGTGATCGTTGAAACAAAAAAAAATACAATTCTCTTGACTCTTGAAAACCCAAGGAGTGAAACTATTCTTTCCAGCGAAGCTTCAATTTTGGGACTCATGCTCGCCGTTGAAGCCTGAGTTAGAAACGAACCAGTTTGTAAAATAGGGTCTTGGGATCAAATTCGAACTTGCCGGTTGATGTTGTTGACGCTGGACTCGAATCATAGAATATCAATTGACAAGGAATAACATGTTTTTATTTTAGTTCCTGACACTTGCGTAGGAGAACAATTGAACCCAGAAGGTTATTAGTTTTGGTATAACCCAGGACTTCATATGTAACACAGGATTGATTCTCCTAATTGTCTCAGTATACTTAAACCCTTAGAATAAAATTTTGGTCATTAACTTAGCTAATTCTTTTACATAGGATTTTTCATTAATATCGCTATAATATGTGTTTAGGTGCCGGTACCATTGAGTGAATGGTCGTATGCTACACTAGAAGCTATTTTTTGATGAGTATGCAATACCCTGGTTACTTGCATTTGCTTAAATGATTTGAATTAAAATGCTACTTGCTTTCAAATGCTGAAATGTGAATCATATGGTTTTGATGAAATGTGCTATTTTTGGTAAATAGTGGATTATCGGAAATAAAGTGGCCTATCCACTTGTATTTTATTATGGTTGATCTTAGACCGTGGAATGTGATTCTGTGATTTGCTGAAACATGATTTCCCATGTTATGTTTGGCGATGTCCCGGGTTCTAAGGGACGGTTAAAGAAGCTAGAAAAGGAGGTGAAATAAAGGGGTGTGCAGCCAGACCCTATAAATGATATCGATATCATAGGTCGCTCCCTCTGACCAGGGGTCGCTCCCCATTACTATGGCTGGCAAAACTGCCCAACAATAACACAAATATTTTGATGCTTCCCTATGGAAAAACACCTTCTACTTGGACTGCTATGAAAATTTGGGAAGCAACTGTTATGAATATTGATGTTTAAAGATGTATCCTATCTTGTCTCTCTCGGAATTAAAGATATGATTTGAAAAATGTTTCCATGGTCAAACCTGTAGCCTTGGTATTTCGTACCACACGAGTATTTGCTTATGAAATGTTTCTCCCCCTAGGTCGTTGTGAATAAGCATGGCTCGAAGGCACATGTACAGTGATTGCAGTATGGCTTTGTGTTGTCGTTAAGGGTGCTTTTACCATATGGATAGACTCTTTCACTTTTCTGAGTCGACGTGTAATGTAAAATTATGTAATATGACCACAGCTTGTAACACGTAGTAGACTTTGGAGAACGTATGTTTATAACGCTTCAGCTTCTTCTTTTGAAATGTTAAATGTAAGTTTGCTTTGAACATGGGATGGAAGTTGAGGCATTGACAACTTTGTCATTGGCCGGTCACTTGCCCGCTCTGGATTTGGGTCGTGACAGAGGTGGTATCAGAGCTAATGTCTATAACAAGTATCGGTTCCGGGTACACCACACGAGGTGGCCTCACAGCAGAGGTACTTGCTGGTGTGGAGGGTGCTCTTGGTAGGGCCTTGGCCCGTGCCCTATCATTCACCACTTGAGTTCAGACGCCATCATAGCCCCCATCAAAATCTCTCATTGCCGTGTGTTTTTGGGTTTGAAGGCGATAACGGACTACCACCTTTCCCACTTCTGGAGGGATACCTACGTTCCCCCATGACCTTCACAATTTCATCATGTACCTTGGCTTGAGAATCTCTAGCTACCGCTTGAAAATAGTCGGAACAATTCACCCAAACAGTTCGGACTACAGCGGACCTCATTGCTCTAGTCCAGGATTTGCAACAGAATCAACAACCCGCTCCCCCACCTCCAAGCTTCAATTTCAAGAACTCTTTGAGATTGAGTCCCGCAGCTGTTTGAAGTTCAAGATTCTGAGGTTGGTTTTGATTCTCATTTGGTACGGGTGGCGGAAGTTGTTGAGGTTGTGGAACAGGTTACTGCTGTTGGATTTGAACAGGTGGTGGTGGAGGTGGGGGAGCGGGTTGTTGATTCTGTTGTAAACCTTGCACTAGTGCAGTTAGGTCCGCTATAGTCAGAGCTGTTTGGGTGAACTGTTCCGATTATTTTCAATGGGTAGCTAGAGATTCTCAAGCCAAGGTATATGATGAAATCGCGAAGGTCATGAGGGAACATAGGTATGCCCCCAGAAGTCGAAAAGGCGGTAGTGCGTTATTGCCTTCAAACCCAAAAAATGAATAATCAAAAGGGCTGCGACAATGACAGATTTTGGTGGGGGCTATGATGGCATCCGAACTCAAATGGCGAATGATAGGGCACGAGCCCAGGCCTTACAAGAGCACCCTCCACACTAGCATGTACCTCTGCTATGAGGCCACCTCGTGTTGTGTACCCGAAACCGATACCTGTTATAGACATCATCTCTGATGCAACCTCTGTCACGACCTAAAACCAGAGTGGGCAAGTGACCAGCTGGTGACAAAGTCACCAACACCTCGACTTCCATCCCATGTTCAGAGCAAACTTACATTAACATTTCAAAAGAAGAAGCGGAAGCGTTATAATATACATTCTCCAGAGTCTACTATGTGTTACAAGTTGTGGTCATATTTCATAATTTTACATTATACGACGACACAAAAAAGTGAAAAAGTCTATCCATATGGTACAAGCACCCTTAACGACAACACACAAAGCCACATTGCAGTCACTGTACATGTGCCTTCGAGCCCTGCTTATTCACAACGACCAGGGGGGAGAAAAACATTTCATAAGCGAATGCTTGTGGTACGAAATACCAAGGTTACAGGTTTGACCATGAAAATATTTTTCAAATCATATAAGTCTTTAATTCCGAGAGAGACAAGATAGGATACATCTTTAAACATCAATATTCATAACAGCTGCTTTCCAAATTTTCATAGCAGTCCAAGTAGAAAGACCCAGTTTTGTTTTTCCATAGAGAAGCATAAAAATATTTGTATTATCATTAGACAGTTTTGTCAGCCATAGTAATGGGGTGCGACTCCTGGTCAGAGAGAGCGACCTATGATATCGATATCATTTTATGGTGTCTGGCTGTACCCCCTTATTTCACCTCCTTAAATTTTCTAGCTTCTTTAACCGTCCTCTAGAACCCGGGACACCGCCGAACATAACATAGGAAATCATGTTTCAACAAACCTCAGAAATCACATTCCACGGTCTATGATCAACCATAATAAAATACACGTGGATAGACCACTTTCCGATAATCCACGGTTTACCAAAAAAGCACATTTCATTAAAAGCACAGATTCACATTTTCAGCATTTGAAAGCAAGTAGCATTTTGATTCGAATCATTTAAGCAAATGCAAGTAACCTGGGTATTTCGTACTCACCGAAAAGTATCTTCTAGCGTAGCACACAACTATTCACTCCACGGTACCGGCACCTAAACACATAATTATGGCGATATTAATTAAAAATCCAATGTAAAAGAATCAGCTAAGTTGATGACCAAAATTTTATTCTAAGGGCTTAAGTATTCTGAGACAATTAGGAGAATCAATCCTGTGTACATATGAAATCTTGGGTTATACCAAAACTAAGAACCTTCTGGGTTCAATTGTTCTCCTTCGCAAGTATAGGAACTAAAATAAAATCATGCTATTCCTTTATCAATTAATATTCTATGATTCGAGTCCAGCATCAACAACATGAACCGGCAAGTTTGAATTTGATCCCAACACTACAAGAAATGATTATTCCCGGCATTAAAAATCCGCCGATTGAGCTGATTTCTCACGAGGGTCATTCGGAAAAATGTTTTAAGAATAATGAACGGTTCAGATTACTCGTGAGGGACCCAAAAGTGGATCCCCGAGCGTGCTTTGTGTGTTTTCTGTACCCATGGGTCGGTACCCATAGGTTTTTCCAAAGTAGAAGTGAAATGGGGAGATTACCGAGAGAGTTCAGTGAGATTTTCCGAAGAAATCGAACGGGACGGCAAGCGGTACTTGTCGGGTTCACTGGTGTGGACGATTCCCTCTCACTAGGTTTACTACTTTGATTTTGTTTTATCTTATTAACTACCTGTAGAAGTTATATGTATATATATCTCGGTGGGATTGGGTGAAGCAGGTGAAGAGAATTACAGATGTCATACTCTTTGCACCTCGTCGCGACAAGCGGCGTGCCACGTCCAATCATCGCGACTTCTGTCCGAACGCGTTCTAGTTCCTGCCTTCGAAAAATCTCAAAAATTCAGCATAAGCTAATTTAAATACGGGGTCATGGCGGTGTGGTCTGTTTTTCGAAAAAAAATCGCAACTCCATGGAAACCAGACCGCGTATCAAATATAACGAACGAAGTTGTCCCATAACGTTTATAAAAATTATCTGGGACTCGCACCCGACCGGATATTCAAATCTATCTAGGATTAACTTATCCTGTAGCCATCTCTCTCCAACTAGGGAACCAACATGGTAAGCCCAAGTCGTTTGGTGTGACTGCAATTCAAATTTCCCAAATGCTTTTTTGTTCTCTCTCTCTCTTTTTTTTATCCAATCATATCACATTTACAGGTGGTTTCCTTGAGAAGTAAAAATTTATAAGGTGACAGAGCAGGAGCTTGTTTTGCACAAACACTTGAGGTGGTGAAAAATCGACAAGGTTCCCAGTCAAACTTATGATTTCATTGCTTATGCATATTCTTTAGTGTGGTTTGTATTTTTCTGAAGCAATAAACTCTAAATAATTTAGCAATATGTAGAGAGGACACCTACGTACGCTCATTTATTAGTTTTGGAGAGCTGCTAAATAGTCAATGTGACACGAGTTCTAACACTCATCCTACTCCAACTCGCACTTAGAGAGACAACCAAAGGATGTATATTCTACAGATCGCAAAGAACAATGTCCACCTAAAGGCACAAGTTAATAAGCAAACAATCAAGATTTTCTTATCCGAAAGCGTTTTCAAAAACCTAATTACTACTATTTGATAATTCACTTAATGTCCTCAATTCATAGAGTCCTTCACTGAGTCTTCAACCTCTGCAAGAAAAATTGGATGTTCCGGAGTTGTTTAATCGGCGCTTCCTGAACTGTCGCATGTGGGCCGGCACTTTTTTACAATAGGCGTTGCATTAGAGGCCTAATTAACGCGTTGGCAGCACATAGATACACGCAAACTTGCTTTTCATATTTAGTTGGTACATAGTATCAATATTGCTTTCCAAAAACAACTACCAATTTTACCTTTCCAAAGGAGAAAAAACGACTACAAATATTACTTTTCCCTTTTTGCTTTTGACCAGCAAACAAAGGATATGGACAAAGACTTGACTTATGGAGTCCTCTGGCCAGTGCGAGGTCCTGTACGTCCAGTTTTCCTATGATCAGGTTCGGGGTTTTTGGGATTTCGTAGACCTAAGATGATTCACAATAGTGATCGGGACTGCTCATGTTGTAGAACTCGTCAAGTTTATACATTTTTTTGGTCCGGCAATGAACAAAACAGATTTGTGCTGGCAGTTGAAGCAACAAATATTTATTTTTAATTGTTTTTTTCTTGCACAAATCTGTTCTGTTCGTGCAGCAATCAATGTCCGAAGCTGACATCAAGGGAAATGTGTTGGAGAATTGTGAATGAAATCAGGGAAGACAGAGGGACTCCCGGGGCAGCCGAAGAGTCTTGACCGGTTTGCGGTTAATGGTGTGTGGCTATTGATAGTGTGATGATGGCAGATTAATTCTTGGTATTTATCGCGTCGGTTTCAGAGCTCATTTCTGCATTGCAACCCAAAGGTCTCCCTTTAGCTTTATATTGTTCAATCGTGTATTGGTCATGGTGCCAGAAATTCGTGCTCCTCCGATACTATGAAAATTCGATTTTGTGAGAGAGACAGACAAGGTTCAGTTTGACAAGGCATTCATCGGAGGTGTTCTGACGTTCGTGGTTCAACCGTTTTGTCCTAGGAGACAGAAACCAATTAACCTACAACACCGTCGGTAGGCGCTAATCCGTTTTAAGGAGATTTTGGTTTTCACATGACTGGTTCAGTTTCTCTAATTCTATTTCTGGTTTGTAATCTGTAATTCTATTTTTGCATTTGTAACTTCTGGTCTTTTTATGTTAAATGGAATTGTATTATAGATGTGCCGTTCAATTTTCCTAACAAATGATCTAGGGACTCTCCAACCCCGAAGTAAAGTATATTTTCGTTATTACATCCCAAATATTCCACACGCCAGATTCAATAGCCAATACCCAAAAAAAAAACACAGAGCATGTTACATATGCTGCAATTCCTTTCTCTAGTTTAGTATGTATCATCACGCAACCAGCACGCACTGATGAACTATCAAAGACGAAAATGACATCGCAAAACATGTACTGCAATATACTTCATTGCATATGTTGGGTGTCAAGACAAGTCTACTTATTCATTTTCGTTGCGTTCTACATGTCAACTTAAGAAGTCAACAATTTTTCTTTAGTCTTGTTTCTTCGGTACGATGATGTGGCCTAATTGATTTGCCTCTTCTAGCAGTAATGAGGTCTCCTTGATGGAAACCAACAAAAGGTCACTTATCGAAAAAGAAGGTCCTTTCTATTTCGAGAGGGCTAGTGGTTCATAAAGGATAGCTTTCACAACATGGATCATCTCATTTGAAGTGAATCCGTCAGTACCCTTCAGGTAAAATAGATTTACCCCTTTGATTGTATTCCAGAACAAGGTCTTGCAGGCTCGGGGAACCATGCTGTTTTCTGTTTCCAGAACTAATCTCAGCAGTTCTTTCCTCTGACTCACAATGGAACTATTGATATCTCGAATAGCTTCTTCAGCCGAAACAGCTCCATTGCTATGAATCATGTGCAGCGATACAGCATTTAATTTACCTTCCTTCGATTCCCTCTGCAATCGAAGTGCTAAGCCAATCAAATCCTCCAAAACTAATCATACAACTAACCAAAATGAATATAAGGGACGCCATTACCTCAAAGCTATGGATGTCGTTGAGAAGACGCCCAGAAGTGCTCATAATCTTGAAGAGATTTTGGTATTCAGGACTTGAAACAACATCATCAGAGATTTTCGGCCCAACAAGATAAAGAGTTGCAAGAACAAGAGGTCCCCCGGCAAATGACACAAGGCCATTGGTTATATATTCTTCTATTGTTGGCAATGACTTGTCACGAGTCCATTTAGCTTCTCTCCACATACAACGGAGCAAATCCAACCACTGCCAGATAAACATAGCTAGTCATCTAAAGTTCAAATAAAGAAATAACGTCCAAATAGGGTCAACCCCCTGCTCCGGGGCTTGCATTTCATCACAACTTCCCAAGCAAGATTGTTTCCACGAAACTCAATGAAACGATCATAGTCGTGGCGGGAAATACAGGTCCAAATCCAAATCTTCCAAAAAAAAAAAATTTAGAAATTCTGCATAGCATCTGTAAGGATAGTCAGACTAGTACAAGTTCATTTGCATTGTTTTTTTTATTTTTATTTTTTGTTGAAAAGAAAATGCCGACAAACAAAGACTGACCACTAAGAGGATTTTGACCCACAAACAATCTCTCTGAAAGGAATTTGATGTGTATAGTGCCCTTACAAAAAGAATAGGAGAGGAGTAAACATTTGAGAAGGTAGAAGCAAGAATAGAGAGAAAAAAAAAAGGAATACTTTAAATGAGCACTCATATGCAACTAAGGTAACTAATACCACCAGCAGTGTAGAGTTAATCATTAAGTGGGGACAGACAACAATGAGAATCAGAATTAAGTAAATCAACCCCTGATAATGTAACTACCGTAAATTGTCTGAAATAAGAAGGATAAAGGATGCAGGAGAAGTGTTTTTTGACTTGAAGAGTTTCATAGAGCCGGGGTAGGCATTAGAAGTTAGTTTAGGTCACAAACCTCAATACTCCACTATTTTCACTTTTCAACATATAGCCAAAGAACGTCAACAACCTCAACGGTGTTTCTTAACTTATTACACCCCAATAACAAAGTAACTGTAACTATAGTCACTGGAATAATAATAATTTTGAACACCAAGTATAGCAACATAAATATCTCACAATGTCAATTATGTGTCTTGTCACATCGCGTCCCTGGAATGTGAATGCCTTAGCTCCAATTTCACGGATTGTGCCATGAATTGCAGAAAATATGATCTGAACATGCTCGGAACAACAATCAGCGGCCATATTGACATCCCATCTGTGGCGCATATCAAACTATCACATTTCTGTAAACAACAATGTAATGGAACAAAAAATGCACCAGACAAAATAGAGCAAGGAAGGAAATAAAGAAACATACTTCTCAACTAACTGAATTAGGTTCTCTAATTCGACTAGAGAACCAGCGATGTCGAAGAAGTCGTCAACTACTGTGGTGAGCACCCCATTTTTGGCCCATGAAATGCGAGCATCAGATAGTTCAGGAGAGAAAAGGGTTGCAGCAGCAGAAAAGTAAGTGTATACTATCTTCTGCCTGGCGAACTTTAGCTCGTCTAGTCTGCTCTCTGCAACCCACCTGATGACATGGGGAGATCATCACACTTCTTTTTTATATCCCACATTTAGCAAGACGATTACTAGTTGCTAAAACTCACACACTACAAAGCCAATAATTTTCCCATGACTATATTAGTTTATGCACCTCTCAAGATATTCGAGTTCTTCACAGTGTATGGATTGGCAAATATTGAAGTCTTCCACTGCTAGATTTAGGAAGTCTTTGTTTCTAATATTTGATGAGCTGGCATAAGAACAGTCAATTGTCAAGAACGAAACAAAAATCAACTATAAGCTATTTTTTACAGCTGGAATAAAGCCAGAACAAGAAAATAGTCCCGTCCTTCAGATAAATATGAAAAAGAAAAAAGTACCAGAGGCTTACCAATATGAAGTTTTCAGAATACTTGTGCTATCTACGTTGTAATGCTCTATATTTCTTCTGTGTGCTGCACGTTCTAAATGTGCATGGAAGGGAAACTTAAGGGCGTCGTCCACCTGCAATGGAGAATTATAATTATTTGCTAGTAATTATAATTATTTGCTAGTATCATATCAGATGAGACAATATAACACTGTCCAAATAATTCTGTCATATGTGCTTGACCATTACCAAAGCATTAGAAGAAATTACCTCTTGGCTAACATATTTATTGAATCTATCTGCATGACTTATACAATCATTTAACTTCTGTTTCAGGAAATGACGGGACCATGAGCGTTGTTCCTCCAGACCAGACTCATAGGGATGGATAATGATCTCTGAAGCCCTATATAACTCAAGTGCATCACCAATGTGCTTTTGATGCCCCGCAGAGACACTAACTTCATGCTCTCGTGCAGTTATTCGTGTCAAGGGATCTGCGTATGTCAAAGAAGTCATACTTTCAACAAGCAACGCAATTCTGAAATGACATTAACAAATGGACTCCTAATCAATAAAGTACCGGAAGAGACATCAAACCCATTAAGACGTAGTATCCGAAATGCCAAAGCACAAGTGGCAGTGTCTAGGAATATTTCCTCCTCCCCTTGCAGCCAGCATCTGTTTTATTTATTTTTTTGGGTGGATTTAGTGGAGGGGCACTAATGTCATGTTCCAATGTTCAAGAATGTAACCAAGTCTATAAACTTGTAGAAACAGTTTAACTGATAACTGATAAGACAAATCAAATTGATTCCAAACCACCATTACTGGCCCACGTGTATGAGTGGAAGATTACCTGTACGTATCATCCAAAACACTTTTTATTTCCTGCCTAAAGTGCCGGTCAATTCCCAATCTTTCGACATTGTCAACCATGCAAAGACGTGCATGTATATTCAGAGGGTAAACTGTCGGTACTGGAGAGTGAATTGGACATAATTACCAACTGAATCTTAGCAATGCATAAACTCAGATTAAACTACAGACAAATGTAAAGATTGTTACCTGCATTCCCAAACTCCTCCAAGAGTGACCGCAGGTATTTAAGACAACCAGCATCCTGAAGGTGCATAAAAGCAGCTGCTGTACATGATGGACAATTGAAGAGAGAGCCATTCTTCCTCTGATATTTCATGGCCATTTGCCAGTCCTGTAACTTCCCCATTCCTTCTGAGATATACGCAAGGTAAGATTCCCTGCCCTCTGAGTAGGCTCTATATGGAACAATTTTGAAACAAAGCTAGGTAAGTTAGGATATCTGCAGAGCAAATGGTGGAAAAGTAAATGAAGTTATATGGTCTATTCAGTTTGCTTTAATCCTATTCTTTTTTCCCCTATTGAAGACACAATTAGCTCGCGAAATCATCGGTCCCTTTGTAGTTTGTATTCAAGCTTCGTACCCTTGTTTCCAATAACCGTAAATAATTGTGATCAAATCCCTTAGTAGTGCGGTGAGCTTGAGTTATTGGCTAAATCCCACTTGTTCTACATGTGGTAAGATTGTCAAAAAAATTGTGAATCAAACTGGGGAATTCGGAGGGTCTTCCGAGGCAACCGAAGAGTCTCTTCCATGTTCATTGCACCTAGATGTTGCAGCTCAAGGGCCAGCAGTTACGGCTGGTTAATTCCCCTCATGAAGTGAGGTTGATGGCTCTCATTCATTCCTGAGGTTACATAGAATGAATTCAGATGTGCAGCTCAAGGATCTTTCTATGCCTTCATATTGTGTATCCCGTTTTTGTACAAGGCACCAAAAATCCAATCAGTCTTCATACTTTCTGCAATTTGGTTTTTAGAGACAGAGAGAGACAGACAAGGTCCAGTTCACCGGAGGTGTTCCGACATTTGTGGTTGAGCCGTTTTATCCTGGGAGACAGACGCCGATTCACCTACAACAAACTCGGTAGGCAGCGACACTGACACTGGTTTTCAAAAGACTCGGTTCGGTTTATCAACTCAATTTCTAGTTTATGTAATCAGTATGTTCAATTTTGTTTTTGTGATTCATATGTGTCAATGGAATTTGTTCTCTGGATATCATTATTTTTCTCAACAAGCTTAAAACAAATTTTGATCTTTGATTGGCATACGAAATTCCAGAAAAATAAATTTTGTTCGGTTCTAATAGTTTTGGTTGCAGAATAGTCATTGTATTTGCAGATTAAAAATCATGACAGGATTTGGTAGTTTGTCACTGATGTGAGGCATAAGAGTAATCTGTTTGGATTACTCGGCTTGCTGGAAATATATTATAATACTGTTCAGCTTCAGCCTTGGTCAATCATGCGCTACTGGACCTCTGATGCATTTGTGTGATAAGTTGGATGGCTACGGCCTTAGGTAGTCGTGCTCGGCTGACCTCGGTTTGTTGTGTTGATCGGTTGCTGGAGCAGTCTACTTGGCTTATGCCTTGACACTGCTTGGCCATTATATTGTGACTGTTGGACCATTCGGCTTATGGAATAGTCTGCTTGGCTTATGCCGTGGCACTGCTCGGCCAGAGTACTATTTGTGTTATGCTCGGTTGTTGCAATATGTGTACTCAGCCTCATGATTAACCAGTGGTGGGTTTGATCAGGCTTAATGTGCTAGGCGTGAAGTGATTAGCCAGTGGACGGCTTTATGCACTCAGCCTTAGTACATGGCTTATGTAGTACAGCCAGCACACAGATTGGTTTGCTTGGCAGAGGTGGAAGATGAACGGTCGGCCACAGTCACTCATGTGGTAAATTGTGTATACCGTGTACCGGTGTTGAACTGTTTTGGGTTTAAAAGTTTAGATTGCTAATCTGTACTTTTTGTCAAGGTTGTGATGATCTTTTCACTAATATATGATTGATCTAAATCTCAGTTAACATGTCAACTGCTGATGTTACTAAAAAGAGCAATAGACAAGTCCAGACTCCTATTTTGGGAAATTTTGTCGCTCCTACCCCTGGGTTTCCATCAGTTCCAATGTCCCATGTTGATAAGCCAGAGAGAAGTTCATGGGCAAGGACTTAGATGGCAGCAAAAGATGGTGTTTTATATCACCACGTTGAATCTGGCTAAGTGCTTGACTGAGGAAGCACAAGTTGTTACTGAAAATTATTCGGATTCTCAATAGCATATTGCACTGGACAAGTGGAAGGACACGAATTACTTGTACAAGAACCATGTGTTGAATGCACGAATAACTCATTGTATTATGTGTACAATGAGGTGAAGTCTGCTAAGGAACTGTGGATATCCTTAGACAAAAAGAACAAAATCGAGGGTGCAGGGTCCAAGAAGTTTGTTGTGGGCCGGTTTTTAGATTATCTGATGGTGGATTTGAAACCAGTGAGTGTTCAAATCCAAGGGCTTCAGGTTTTGATGAATTAGATCAAATTTGAGGGAATGCTGGCATTCCCGGTGGCTGTGGTTATCCACAAGATCCCCCCTGCATGGAAGGAGATCAAGAGCTATCTCATTTACAAGAGTAAGGAGATGACCTTGGAGACTCTCTTTGTCAAGCTCCACGTTGAGGAGGAAAGCCAGGATATGGAAAGTAGTGCTAAGGCCTCCTACATGGCTAAGGCTAATAAAGTGGAGCATGCTCAATCTTCGGGGACAAAGAAAAACTAGTCTGACAGGCGATGTGACAAACAATCCGGAAAGTAGAAGTTAAAAGGGTTCAATCTGGGACCTAGAGGTGGTGTTGCTAAGAAACAGAAGGAGAAGTTTCTAGGCAAGTGCTTCAATTGTGATAAGTTTGGGCACCGTGCATCTGAATGCAAGAAGCCTCTGAGCCCAAGAGCTCGGGCGCATCTGGCGAAGGTTAACGCAGTCTCAAGAGATGTGTTTGGTATGAATCTCTCAGCAATTGTGTCTGAGGTTAATATGGTGGGTTCAAACCCGCAGGAATGGTGGCTCAATACCGGTGCCACCCGTCACGCTTGTTGTGACAAGCAATTGTTCTCTTTCGAGTCGTTTGCAAACGGCGAGAAGCTGTTCATGGGGAACTCAACCACCTTTGAAGTTGCAAGGCAAGGCAAGGTGATCCTGAAGATGACTTCAAGCAAGAAGTTGACTTTGAACAATGTGTTGTTCGTGCTAGATATTCGAAAGAATCTGATTTCTGGGTCACTCCTTAGCAAGCATGGGTTATGCATGGTATTTGAGGTGGATAGGGTAACCCTGACCAAGTCTAAGGTTTATGTTGGGAAAGGTATATGACCAATGGTCTATTCAAAATGAATGTAATGACTGTTATCCCAAAGATTAATAAAATGGAGTCCCTAGTTGCTTACTTGCTTGATAATTTCATTTTGTGGCATGGTAGACTAGTTCATGTTAATTATGATTCTATGTGTTGATTAATTAACTTAGACCATATCCAAAGAACACCAGCAAACAAAAACAAAGAGTATACCTCTTAAGCTCTAATTCTCTCCTATGAAGCATAGCATCGAAAACTTTAGGTTCAAAAGGGAGGTTCAAATCTAATTCTTTTGCATGCTCAACCATTCCAGGGAATATTATGTCAAACCCAATTGGAGAATCTTCACTCTCTTCGGTAGCAGAAGTGACATTCGACCCAATAAAATGTAGACCTGTTACAAGCAATGTATACTTAAGAGTGATCATGAAGGACAGTAAGACTGACAAGAACAATGAATACCTTTATTGACTTGTTCATCACCAACACCCCAGTGCTTAAGTGCTAGGACCGATGCTAATGTAGATGACAGAGCATCTTTAATTAGCAAAGGGTGATGAGGAAGACCCCATGAGCCATCACTGAGTTGATTGTCCAATAACCAATCAATACACTGTGGGAAACATGGGGCCTCAAAAGAATATGGAGAAGGGATCATTGCCACCCAAGCTGTGTCATATGATGAAACAGAAAGTTGGACCTTGTTGAACAGCTCCCTTATTCGTTCTGTAGTCCTCTCAGAAAACTGCATGCAAGTTTAGATATAGTCACTTTAATCTATCCTTGGATGTGCGAGAGACTACAAAATGAGGAGGAAATGAAAGGACACATTGCAAAATAAGCATTACCGTTGCAGTAGTATTGGCTTTTGTTACAAACTTAGTTGCAGGGTCCAGATAACCTGCTCAATAGAGAAAGATGAGAAGAAAACTCAACTCAATACGTTATATAAACTCGGAGTTCACAATAATATTGCTGGTTGGACGATGAAAAACATTGCAAATTTTTATGACCCTATTGATGGGGACATATAAACTCCATGACTGAAAGCAACTAGAGAACGGAACTTATAACATCATGCAAAATTCAAACCATGAGATGAAGAATAAATCAAGCAAGAACATAAAGAAAATTGCAAAGCAACAAGCTAGTCAGATTTGTACATGTGAAGCCTACATGGAAGCAATCGTTAAGACAAAAACACAATATAAGGATAAGCAAAACTACTACGGCTAGTAACTGGTTGATGGACTCTAATGTTGGGTCTGAGGAGCTTAGATTTACAACAATACGTATGAGGATCAGCCGGTGAAGTCAAGGCCGGTCAGGGGTAAGCCCAGCAAGCCTACGGGCTTGGGCAACCCCCGGGATAGGGCAACAAAAAATTTAGAAAAAATCTGAATATATATATATATATATATATATGTATGTATATATGGGGCCAGATCTGTGGACACACATTTTGCACACATATTGACACTCCATCTCAGCCATTGAGATGGATGGCTGAGATTAAATTTTAAATGGACAAGCCTCTCTCTCTCTCTCTCTCTCTCTCTCTCTCTCTCTCTCCGTATCACAGCCAAACCCCGAGCTTTTTATCAAAATACCATCCTTTTCCAAACAATTCATAGATTTACTGTCCTTTTGAAACTATTTGTAAAAATACCGTTGTTTCTTACTTCTCATTCTCAACCTGAGAACTATATTTACTTCTCATTTTCTACCTGAGAACTCTCTTGATATTTCATCCGACGTGCCATCGTCCAACGTGGACTGCTTGCCAGCGTGGCTAAACATACTTCTCATTCACGACCTGAGAAGAATCTATAAATCTCATATTCGACCTGAGAAGTATGGTTTAATTCGTTTTGGACCTGAGATGTATTTATACTTCTCGTTTTGGACCTGAGAAGTGGGTTTTAAACATCCAACCTTTAAAACATCCCAAGCCCTCTCTGCATTCCTTCTAGGGCTTTTATACTTAGCGTTTTTCCCCCTTTCACTCACTCTCCTTCTTCCTCCTCCTCTGCAAACACCAGGAACCACAGAGGAGTCTCAACCACTGCGGCCCTCTGAGCATTTCCACCGCCGGTCCCTCTCTGGCTGCCGATGTGTCTCTCGCATTCGTCGTTCTCTCTCTCTCACGATTTGGCCCGATCTGCAGGTCTCTCTCTCTCTCTCTAAATTCGTATATAGGTGTCTGCATTCTTTCCTTCATTTGACATCAGCTAACAAAATAGGTCACCAAATAACTCAGTTGATTTGCTCAATGATGAACTTTGGCTAATTGGTTAGTTCCTTTTCAACCCTAACTAGAAACCCCAAATAGTTATGTAATATAGCACAATCTGGTGCATAGAAAATACGATGCACGAGTGGAGTTGATTCCTGGTTGTCTACTACTCTCCTATCATCATATTCAAACATGCACATGATCTGAGCATCTTTTTTGTTTATTCATGTTTTTTAGGTAGCATTTCCCTGATTTAGACTTGAGGGAAACGGATGCTTCCTTATTTAATAGCATCATTGAAGCTCACTGATTTCCAAATGAGTGTTCCCAAACTGATTTCCAAATGAGTGTTCACAAAATTTTAAACCAGATCATATTATAAACGTCCATATGTTGGTGGTCATTAGATAACTTAATTGAGACAATTAGATTTTTGACTGCTTTGCACAATCATGTAATTAGGCTCCTCATGATTGTAATTATTTTCCTAACATTGAATCACTTGAATGTTATGCAGATGATGATGCCTATAATATTGGATCCTAGTCCTTGTGATGATTCTGTTTTGACATGACAGGCTTCACACCGGTCAGCTCGCGTGTGGGATTTAAATGTATGCCTTGCTTTATATAATAAATAAGTAAGCTTATTATGAAAAATGTCATTATTTAATAGTTATTTTCCTTGTTCAAATACAGGGGTTGGAAGACTCGGTGGTTCTAACTTGTCGACGCCTCGAGTTAGCTCTTAGTCGAATTCAAGTTGACGAACGCTTACTTCCTTTCATCAATGTTGTCGGGTTTACTGGGCTTATGAAGGTCCCTTTTATACAACTAGATTGGCATCTTATT
Source organism: Gaultheria prostrata (assembly GCA_036023075.1). Taxonomy (NCBI): domain Eukaryota; kingdom Viridiplantae; phylum Streptophyta; class Magnoliopsida; order Ericales; family Ericaceae; genus Gaultheria; species Gaultheria prostrata. The sequence goes on along the minus strand of JAXBDA010003726.1, from coordinate 2,047 downwards.
ACAACACTGGTAGAGCGTTGGCGACCAGAGACACACTCATTCCACATGCCACCGGGAGAGACAACGATTACCCTACAAGATGTTAGCATCTAGTAGAGTTGAGAGTTGATGGTAGGCCAATTACGGGGAGGATGGACTATAACTAGGCGGAGGTGTGCGATAGATTACTTGGGATAAAGCCCACTGGTATGTAGTAACGTACTTAGACAAGGCTTCTAGTTAAAGCTTTGTGGTTTGTTACATTGCATTAAAATAGAGGCTCTTTGTAAGGACTGAGGAGTATCGGTTGGCATGGCGATTGCTCGCCGACGTGGAATAGGAATGTTAAATGATCTACAATCTTCAATTAGAACTTCAGATTGTTGAATTCGAAATTCATACTCACGTCGCATCTCTCTAACATAGACGGATGTGTATCACAAGTTAGGATTCAAAGGATATTCAAATTCATCATCAAGCGTCCAATGACGACCCGTTGCTTGAAATATTTCGCGAACTGTATACTTCATGGTAACTATCATTTCGAACAAAAGTATCATTTAATCGGAAGACCTCGTTATAATTTTGATTATCAAAGTGAATAAAAAAAAATAACAAAGACCTCATTATAAGGAGTTGGAAACGGACAGTAGATGATCCAACGGTATTAGCTATTACCGTGATTAAGTAGGCTAATTGACCATTGAAGTCATTGAATGGTAAAGTCATATTTACTACAACCAAGATCAGAGGCTCCCTGCCCTTGTGCAAATCCAAAGACAGCAACAACCATTACAAAATAGGTAAAGGCGTGCTTATAGAACAAGACTTCTAAAGGCTTGTTTATGGACCATGCTTTTAGAAGTTGTATTTTTGTAAACTAGCTTCTACTATTTTGTTTTTTCCAGGTCTTATCTCATAGAACGCGTGTTTAAAAGAAACGTTTTTAGATAGCGTGATTGGTAAACACACTTACAAGTCAGATTAATATTAATACTCCCTCCGTTCCAAAATGTTTGCCACACATCCACTATTCTCACCTCTTGAAAAATCATCTATATTTTTTAAGGTATAATGAATTATATATGCAATATAGATCTTGTTTGATAGATTTTACTTAGTTTTAGTAAACAAAAATTTTCAAATCGTAAAAAGTAGTATAAATTACAAAATAAAGATGATTTTTTGAAAGGTGTGAATAGTGTTTTTGGCCAAACATTTTGGGACGGAGGGAGTATAATTTTTTTCGGTTAATCCATCTTAACCAGCGATGAATGCGTGAAAAGAAAATAATATTTCACATACTTTGGGGATAAATTTCAAGAACACCCTTTTTGGATCAATAAAGTTAAAAGAAAACGTAAGAATGAGAGTTAAAAATACATCTCAGTCCAAAACGAGAAGTATAAATACATCTCAAGTCCAAAACGAAAGTATAAATACATCTCAGGTCCAAAATGAGAAGTACATTGACGACGGTAATGTAAAGTTCAACCATACTTCTCAAGTCAAATATGAGATATATAGATTTTTCTCAAGTTTGAAATGAGAAGTATGTTTAGCCACGCTGGCAAGCAATCCACGTTGGACGATGGCATGTCAGATGAAATACCAAGAGAGTTCTCAGGTAGAAAATGAGAAGTAAATAGAGTTCTCAGGTTGAGAATGAGAAGTAAGAAACAACTGTATTTTTATAAATAGTTTCAAAACAATGGTAAATCTCTGAATTGTTTCAAAAACGGCCATATTTTGATAAAAAAAAAACTCCGCTAACCCACCTCACGTTCCAGCCTCCGACTCCCTGCGCCGACGAAGCGCTCCTCCGGCGACGACGACAACCCCCTCAGAGCAACCCCAACAATCTCCCTAAATTAGCTTTCATCCCTATTTTAGGGAGCCAAACCCCAAAATTAGGCTCCAAGAGACTCCCTAAACCCCTCCTTAAAATACAAAAATGAATAGTACCTCCCTAAAATCCCCCCCATTTAGGGAGGCACTATTCACTCCCTACCCATTTTTTTATTTTTTCTCTCTCTTCTTTCCTCTCTTTGCCTTCTTGTTTTTTTTT
>JAXBDA010003725.1:0-32893 GCA_036023075.1 Gaultheria prostrata | reverse complement strand
AATGAAAACCAATTTTTACCACATGAATGGGGTTTGGAAATGGAAAGAAACTCAGTCAAGCATTTTATCGAACACCTAGAGTGTCATGGTTCAAAGCATTGTGTGTGCCAAGGTTCTTTGTCTACACTCAATCAAAGAAGTTAACAACTCTAAGTTTAGATCGAAAATAGGAGTTTAATCCATTCACAAACCCAACAATAAACACAAAAACGTGAAAAGCCATCAAAATACCGAAGTCATGGAGTAATTTTCACCCCATGACCAAGCCTAAACTACTACTCAAACATGCTTAAATTAACCAACAAGGAGAGAAACGTGATTAAGGAAAACATGACGAAAATGAAAATAAACTTGAGATTAATAAAGATAAGAGGAGTACTTACAACATTTGTGAAGGCAAAAACCTTGAATCAAAGAGAAACTACCCTAAAAACTAGAGAGAATGATGAGAGAATGGGGGAGGAAGAGGAAGGGAGGTAGAGAGAGAAAGTTTCTCCCCCAACATACCCTAAAATCTGACAAAGAGTGGTATTTACAGGGCCCAAAAAAATGTGTTAAACTATTACACAAATGCCCTTAATCAGCTCTTGATCACCAACTTTTTGCCCAGAATTCTGGTGCTTGAACCAGTTCAAGGTTTTGCTTGAACCGGTTCAGCTGAAGTTTTTAACATTCTGTTTTGCTTGAACCGGTTCAACGTTTTGCTTGAACCGGTTCAAGCATGGAAAAGTGCTCTCATCGCTTCTCCTTGACTTCTTGACCTTCCGGCGTCCCGAGCCCTAGCCATATCTTCATTTCTTGGCTTGATGGACTTGGTGGCGGTGGGCCACATTGTGCTTGGTCCTTCCGAAGTTGGGGTGCTCCCCAAAGCGCATCAAACGGGCTTTATTGTCCTGTTTAACCTGTAACTCACCAAAAACACCACAACACGTAACATCAAACAAATACGGCTCAAGTATGCGCGTGTGTGAGATAAAAATGGGTGAATTAAGCCCTATTATTGACACTTTTGAGGGCTTATCAAGTCTCGGTCGCGAACCCGGTACTTTTTGTTGCCATGGTTACCCTTTATATCCCAAACTCATACCACTCTCACACCACTTGTTGGGACCCAATTCCACCCGCAATGGAAGTGTAACAAAAATCAACACAACAAAGAACACAAACGATTTTATGTGATTTGGCCTCAATGCCGACCTCCACGGCAGAGAGAATAATTTTCATTAATATTGAAGGAATACAATGAGATAAAAATGCACAAAATGCTCACTAGTATTTTTATCTCTCTCACCCTCACACAATATTCTCACATTTGTACTCTCTCTCTCTCTCTCTCTCTCTCTACATAGTATTACCAAAGAAAAGGAAGAAACGAGGAATTTCACACTCACCACACGCAAGCACACCCGAGTCTGTCTTCTTCTTTTCTTCCTTGTTCTCTGTTGCTTCTTCTCTTCTCGGCTCCTTCTTGTTCCTTCTTTTTCTTCTCCCAATCACTTTTATACCCCAAGAAAGGAAAAACCTCATTTCGAATCTTCCTACTACTAATCTATAGGAGGGAGAAGGGTGTAATATAACTTCTGCGAAAAATCAATAATATTTCGACTTTTGTTTGCTCAAGCAGAAAAGGTTTTCTTTTCTGCTCAGCAAACAAATTTTATTAATCAATGAATGAATGATACATACAAGGATTAAAAAGATTATGGATAAGATGATGTCACAACCAAGAGGCTAAATATCAATGAGGTTGGCACTTAGACCTTGGACAATCATCTACCGAACCATACACCAAGGGTTCAAGGATATTACTAAGGAATAAATTGATACTTTAAGAGGGTGTTTGGCCCCCCTCCTTATTGCATTTTTAACTTCTCTTTTTCTCCTTTGGGGCGTTTGGGGGAGAACACCCAAAACTCATTCTCGATTTTGAACAATTTAGGTCAGAAGCTAAAAAGAGGTTGGAAGCTACTTTTCCATTTCTGCTTCTCATTCTCTTGTTACAAAATGCATTCTGTACATTTCTCCTAAACGCTTCTCCTAAATTCAGAACACATTCTGACCTTAATCCAAAAAGCCAAAAATTTGAAAATGAAGAACTGAAAGTTATGCTCTCAAACACCCCCTAAAGTTTTGAAGAAAAAGAAAGAAAAAAATAAGAAGAAAGAGCACAATAACAAATGGAACTACTTGATTGCATGGCATGGCACAGAATCATATTGACCATTTTTCTTATCTTGTTCCCAACTATCCCCGATTATTTTGATCCTGAACACGTGATCACAAGAATCAGAAACCTAACAACTAATCTAGCTTATTCTTGTGATAAAATATTGTCACATGGAAAGAGCATTTTAATTTTTTCACTGAAAAGGCCACTAAAATAATCTAAAAGTCTCCAAAGAAAAGAATAAAAGCGGCCACTAACTTAACCATCCCTTTTAACTAGTAATTTAATCTATGAAGTGCAGGAAATATGATATATAATCATCGGATAGCTTCCGATAAAAAATAAAAATTCATCGGATAGGTTCTCTGTATTAAAGTGGAAACGGGATCCTAGTGTGCGGTCCTGGTGTGTAGCATTTGAGTTGTTGAATGTTTTTTCAACAATCCTGATTTCATCTTGACACTTTGCAAATCCGAGCCATCAATTGCCAAGATAAAATCCGAGCCGCTGATTGCTGAGATCGACGGCTCGGATGCGCACACGAGGGCCACACACCAAAACCCCAGGTCCAAGGGTAGTGAGGATGTGAGTCCCACAGCAAGATCCACAGTACTCTCTGTCGCATATTTTTTAACTCTCCCAAACATTCACTCGAGATAAATAATAATCTATCTTTTGGCTGGATTAAATCATAGGATTGCAAAATAAATATATCATTCGGTTGGGACTTCTAAAATTTCCAACATAACAAAAATAGGTACTTTTTTTTTTGGTGCTTAGAGAAATCGAATATTTAAGCGGAGGTGATATTCATTAATATTTCTCTCGGAGTACATAAGTCTAAAAAAGTGTTACTTATCTGTGTCCTCTTCAAACAAATGGGACTGCCAAGAGGCTTTTGGCCCAGCATTAGGATTGCACTTAGGTGGGAGAAAGAAGGTTAGGAGTGTAGGATATGAGAAATCTGGTTAGAATATTCGAGGAATGTTCGGAGAGGGATGAGAATAGAGAACGATTTAGACTGAAAGGACTAGTTGAAAATATGGGCTGGTAAAAGAATCAAGGCTAATAATAGTAAGGAAAAACTCTTGGTATAGGAACCCAATTAGAGCAAGAATTAAGTATCATTTATCTCTAGAAAGAATATTTATCTCGCTAGAATCATCCTTGAAATCCGTCTAATCGTCCGCTCAAATGTGGGGGCTCGGCATCTCTTTCTAGGCCGAGTGAGCCAATAAACTCTAGACACGTGTTGCATAAATCGTGCACGAATATGATTTCCGAACTGTCTAGTCAAGGCCCTCGCAACATCGGCGGTGGTCCCGCGAGTGTTGCTCCACGAGTGCCTTTCTACCTCAATCCCTCGTTCTTTAGCCTCCAAGCCGTTAGATCTCCAGTAATCTTGAGTGAACGGTGAGGTCAAGGTCTACCTCTGTTTTGTCGTTGCCACTGTCGAGCATGATCGAGACATGGACTTGCCTTGCCATCACCGTGTAAGAGGCATACTGGCATAGACATGACCTCTTCAGTCATGCCAACACCGCAACCAAGCCTCTAAATGGACTCCCATCGGGCCCTGCCAAGTCGGTCGGGTAGAGTAGAACGCATTGTCCGAGTCAAGTTGTTTAGGGATTGACATCTCTCTGTGTCGTGTCCCAAATCTTTGGAAATCTCAATTGGTTCCCCCATCAGTGTCTCTTACCCAAGTCTGCAGGTAGTGTCTCTAATCTTAGCGTGAATATAAATTTTTTACATCTCTTTGGTATCGGAGACTAAGAGTGTGGATCCGCTTTTGAAACTAAGGATCAAGGAGACAAAGACAAAGGCTCGTGATCAAAGTACGCGGCCGAAGCAAGCGGCCAAGGCTCGTGACCATGCTCCATCGGCCAAGGCACTCTTGCAGCAAAGGCCAGCCAAGGCCCCTGGTGTCTTGGCACCGTTGGTAACCACCCGCAACCAGGCAGTTGGGGGGTCTCGCCGCCCGTGGTCCCACGGTTCTGGTCACGCCCCACGTGTAGTCCTCTTTCGCGTTTCATGTGGGACCTTGGTCAGAGTCAGGGGCGGAGCCAGGATTTCGACTCGGGAGTGGCACCAGGAATCATTCTCCCTCTTTTCGTCCCATAGAGATAGTCTATTTTAAAAACGACGTGCAATTTTCGGATAAAAATTTCAATTAGTTCTTTAATTTGAAGAAATTATGCACATAAGTGTTTTACCTTTTAACCGAAAATTGGAGGTTTTTTTGTTAGTGGCCTATCTTTACGAGTGGAAAAAAAATGCAAGTGTAGATTAATTATTTTCTAGTACCCAAAAGGATACACATTTTTCTATGTTAATCATCCATATACATAATAAATACCCGAAAAGTGCACATTTTCATCAATTAATGACTCATGCTTAATACCAAAAATAATTAATACACATGTTTTGAAGAATAACACTGTTCTTGTAATACAAAATTAGTTTTTTTTTTCCACCTGGGGTGGCACGTGTAAACAACAACCACCCCCCAACATGCTGCGTGTCCGGCTTTTGCCCTTTACAAGGATTTAATTGAACTCATCTTCCGAGATGTTAATCTAACTATTCTAACAATACTAACTTTGCCTCCCCCCCCCCCCCCCCCCCAAAAAAAAAAATGGGGCGTAACATAATTTGTTAATCTTTCTTCTTTTTTGATAGGCGAATTTTTTTTTATTAATCTTTGAGTAGGAATATAAAGATTAAACAAATCACAGACACACCGCCATACACCACCTAAGAACCAAACTCAAAAGGACGGCAAGAAGCCAACCTAGCTAAACACCCGGAATAAGAATTCGAAAGTTAATCTTTCATTCAGCTTTTGTAGAAAATTAAGAACTTGGCACGTTGGTAAGAATCCGAATCCTTACCGGCCATTACCAGAACATGGGTAGTCATATGAGAAAAGATGCAAAGTGAGGTATAAACCCAGGTAAAATCCCATGATGTTTTTTCTCCATTTAATTTCGTCCTAACAATATGACTAGAAAGAGTACTTGAACAAGTATATGCCCCAATCATCAAAATGAACAGATCTAGTCCATGCATGGCAAGGAAAAGATGGGCTCCCAATCCATTTCCAAAGGTATATATGAGTAACATGGAGTATTCTTCAATTGAAGTTGGATATTCTCTAACCCCAAGGGGTTTTTCGCGTTGGTTAATCAACGTGCCTCGGCGGGGCTTACCACCCCACGGTCACAAGGTCGATTCTCCTCGGCAGCGATTTGTCCTTAAGGCCACCTCACCTCACTCAAATGCGTGGAAAGGATTAGACAGATTAGTCCAGCTCATCAGAACACTCTTAATTACCAAAAAAATCTAAAAAGTTGGATATTCTCTATTGATATGGATATATCTACCCTTGGTATATGGGCATATTTGCATTGGAATTCATATCCAGAATCATATCCCCAGAATCAATTTTCCAATTAGGAAGATTTAACTAGATATATAACTGTTTTCTTCATGTTTTTGGAAAATAATTTTAGTGGTAGTAGATGGCCAATATGAAGAATGGAATCTATCCCTGAAAATGCATGCTTTGCTCATAAGACTGACAAAATAGTGCTAATGCAAGCATTGACTGTATAACTAATTGTTCATTGTCCTGCATATACTAGATAACCTACGGTTGATGATAACCTCAACGTACCGGAGTGTAGAATGGAATAATTCATCATCAGTGCAACTCTTAAGGGTTAAGGTTCATGTTGGGCCCGGAGTGCCCCATGAATTTGGTTACACGATGTCATTCCCTGCGACCGCTCTAAAAACAGGCTTGCGGGTGCGATGTCGAATGTCATAAAAGACTTAATTGAAACCAATTGGTTTTCGGAGAGTTGGTGGAAAATCGGCCCGACAAGTGGTACTAGAGCCAGGAGATCATGGGTTTGAGTAGCGGGAGCGTCACCGTGACGGAGGGATTGTTGGGCTCGGAGTGCCCCCATGGATTTGGTTTTCTTTTTGCTCAGGAAAGAAAGATATAATAGATAAGAGAGAGAAAAATACAAAGGAAGGACTAGAGCCAAAAGACGCCAGAGCGACGAAGGCAACTAAAGCCCGACAAACAAAAAAACCCCCTAAAAAACAGCAAAGCAACAAACCTCCCAAAAACAACAGCCAACAGAAAAAGAAGCAACAACAAACCGGCAAAAGACCATGGAACGCGGGAGCCTACTGAAAAGACTATACAGAACAAGATCCATAGACCCAAGCCACAAACAAAAACCACCCAATGCCCCAACACGGATCCAAAACCACCCAAAGCCGGAACCGCTCTAAAAACAAACTTGCGGGTTCGATGTCGAATGCCATAAAAGACTTGAATTGAAGTTCTCCCTACAACCAATTGGTTTTAGGAGAGTTAGTGGAAAAGCGGTCCGACAGTTCAAATCTTATTCACATTAATCAAGAATTTTGAAAGAAACCGGAGAAGAACTCATACATGGACAAATTTCAGCTTGACAAACCTCGGCGGCAAAACAGGTAAACTCTAAACCCAGACATACTGAGTTCAAAATTAACTTAGCAACCTCTTGGGGTCAGGATACGAGAGAAAAATTCTCTTGTGAGTCCCCTAGTCCTGACGTCGATAGCCTGCATTTGACAGGATCGGAAAGAGAAATAGTCGAGATATGTGTAAGCTAACCCAGACATGCAATCCCTGACCGTTGACAACAACAAAAAAAAAAAACCCCATTCAGCTTGACAAGCCTTTCACATTAAAATGATCTCGAACAAAGTTTGGTCGATTTAAAATCATCACTGTTCTAATATCTCCTGTATTCAACAATTGCACATTAACATATTTGTGCTAATTAATCTCTACTTTTACAAGGATCTAAAATTTTCCCTTTGCATTTTACTGAAATATTGCTTTAAAAAGAAACTATATTTTCATACTACATACTTTCGCTATTTTCTTTAATTTTTTTTTTTCTTAAAATATCTTACACAGACAATCTTAATTGAGGTATGTGGTAGATTGAGAAGTACATACACGGCCACGAATTAAGTCATTTTTAATCATTTGGAATGTGATATCTCTATAGTTTATTAACTTTATTGGCACACATACATTATTAAGACGATGATAATGTAAATAATGACTAGGGGAGTAAAAGGGAGGAAGGAAAAAGGTGGGTAGCCTACAAGGCCGCACCCATAGAAAATGGGATCCGACTCAGACCCATATATACAGCTAGGGTTTAGTTGTGTCATTGGTTCCATGGATTCTCAACCTTGCATTTTTTTCGTGCCTTTTCTCCTCCTCGAAACTGAACTCCTAGTTACATGCAAGGACGGACCAAGGGACGGATGAACTTGGGCGACTGTTCTACCCATACTTCATATTTTTATTTGAGTTTTAGTAGTTTTTTTTCCGAAAATTTTAAAACCATATACGTTCGCCTGCGACATCATTTTGAACAACTCTAACACTCGCCCAACCAAAAAAATCATTTTGCTTTTAAAATGGATACGTGACGTTGTATGCAGCTATAAGTATAGATACCATATCTTAGTAATAGAATATTTCGATCGAAAATATGACAATTTTTTTGGTTAATACTTAATGCAATTTATATTGGCAAATCTATCTCATATCACATTTTATAAATTAGTTACCTTTTCTTTTTTTTCCGTAATCACCCACCCGATTTTGAAATCCTTCGTTCATCCCTGACTTCGTGCCTATAAATTTACAGCATGTCATTGCAATGTCTTCCCACCAAACGTTACTCCAATACCATTTGCCAAACTTTTGGTTACCTCCAATCTTCATTAGCTGGTTAGGTAGTAGTACATTTTATTTATTTATTTATTTTTCATTATTTAAGAGAATTACAGAATGTTGGTTTTATGAAATAATCAACTGATAGAGATGGATGGCACTATAAGGAACAGGTAGCTAGCGTGTCTTAATTTGAGTCAGCCACCTTACCAACGTTGTCAATTTTCCGCAACTATATCTTTTTGGTGTTGCCATTTGTAGGAGGGAAGAGTGAGAGAGAGAGAGAGTGAGAGAGAGGGAGAGAGCGCGTAGTCGGGTTTCAAAATTTCTTTTTCTTTGGGCTATGACGTAGAAATGCAGATAGGCTGTTCCAAGTATCCGTCGAAGGAGTACTATTGCCATCAGTACAACAAAGCCATCTACTAGACCGAAGCTAAGGTTTCACCACGTCCTAACTCTTAAGGGCACGAAAGAATATGTTTAGTCTCATCAAGCAACTATAGAGACTTCAATTCAAACATTGAGCGAGGAATTCTAACTACTTATCCATTTCTCTCTTCTAGTGGAAGCTTAAGATTACTTGTTGAGCAGTTGGTGGGTTAAAGTGGGAATAGAACTTAAAGAACTTTCTTTAATTACAATAAGACTGCTACTAGCTGTACTAGCATCCTACAGAATTTTCCAAGTATTTTGATGTTATTGTCAAAAGCTTATCCCAAGCAACATTTCATTAAAAGAAAGCGTATGCCGTGATTGCTCACTACGGGTCCCCGGATTCCTTTTAAGAAACCTTTTTTTTGTTAACGTAAAGTTGTAGTGCATAAGAGACTTGTACCTTATACATTGTACAAGTGTTTTATGCACTATAAGTTTTGACATTGACGAAAAAACAGTTTTGGCGTTAACAATAACTTAAATCGATTTTGATGTTGGTTGAGTAGTTTTTTTGGGGACCCACATACATTGTAATGTAATATCCACTTTATATAACAAACAAAATCACCTCTTAGTGAAAGGTGAAGAAGTTAATTAATGAAAACTTTCTCTGGTCTTCGATTTAGTGGAATTAATCAGGCTGTTTTCACTAGGATTGGAGTTTTATAAGGATTAGCCAATAATCTTCAATGAAGAAAAGTTGTCTTAAAGTTAACAATAAGGCATTGCTTGCAATGTCCAATTTGCCCTTTATAGCATGCTTCTTCATTTGGACTAAAAGCTTGCCATTCGTATATTTAATCAATCATAGATATGTTGCATGTTTACCCAATGATGTGTTCCCCGGTGACATGTTTCTCTTTTAAATGGGTCCCTGCTAGTGGAAAGTGAAATTTATCTCCTAAAATTAGTCGAGTCGGTCGTAAGCTGTCTCAGACACCTGATTACCCAAAAATTACTATGCTACTTTAAACGATAACACAATGCCCATGGATTCCATGAGTATTCCGACGTGTTGGAAGAAACAGTTACGTCGGAGGGGAATTAGGTCATTTTCCGGCGAACCCGACAAATTACCTTCCAAGTGGGAGGAGCATAGGATAATGAAATTAGTGCAAAGTATGTTATAAAAAAAAATGGTGCTGTCAATTAAGCATCTGTACCAGCATATCAAACCAAAAATTCCTTTTTCCTCCCCCATAAATATTGTGGTCATGCCCTTCTCTTTGAAACACTCAACTATAGGCAACACACTCACTCACTCACTCACTCACTTGAACTTTTTCCTCTAATTTTTTCCCCCTTTGAAAAAAAAAAAAAAAAAGATGGTGAAGTTCTCCAAGCAGCTTGAGTCTCAAATTGTTCCTGAATGGAAAGAGGCCTTTGTTGATTATTCCCAACTCAAAAAAGACCTCAAGAAAATCCATCCCCTCAACAATAACACAACAAATAAGCAACAAAAAACCTTTATCTCTTCTCTAAGGAACTTCTCTTTGTTTGGCCATCAACATAGAGATCATGGTGCCATTCATGTACTCTCTCTCCCTCTCTCTCAATATGTTGTATGCATTCGACCCGATACACGCATGCATGAATACCGTTTTGCGCTATGATATTAACACAATCTTTCTTCTCAGGTTCATAAGAAGCTGGCACCCTCGGTTAGCAACGTCGACTTGTATGAGACCGAACTGGTGGAGGAATTCGAAGATACGGATCATGCAGCGCACGGGTTTTTCGCGTGTTTGGACCACCAACTCAATAAGGTGAACCAGTTTTACAAGACAAAAGAGAGAGAGTTCCTTGAGAGAGGAGAATTGTTGAAAAACCAAATAGAAATTCTGGTCGAGCTTAAAATTGCGGTCAAGCAACAGTGCAGGAGAAGTTCATCTTCCTCCCATGACTCCAAGGAAGATGACTCCATTTCAGGCACCATTTCTTGTGGTACATATTCCTCTGTTTCAAAAATAAATACATATTAAATTTCCAATTTCCAACTAATTTTCATCATTATTTCTGATTCATCTTTATTGTTAGTTTATAATAGGACAAACCCACATTTTATTTTCACGTGTACCTATATTTTTCCAATTTTATTTGCTGTAGATGAAGAGTCAATCAGAGATAGAACAGGCGAAGAACAGGGGAACAAAACAGAGGAATTAGGCAAAAATGAGTCTGAATTCAGTGACTCTGTGAAGTCTGATGAGATGGGAAGATCAATGAGTTTGAAGAAAGAAGAAGGCAAAATGAGGACATTGTCGGGCCGGGTTTTCAATTGCCAAGGGAAAAACTTGAGGATTCACATTCCTCTAACGAACCCGTCTCGAACATTCTCTGCAATCACTTACTTACTGTGGGATGATTTGATCAACCAGTCCTCCAAAAAATGTGGTCCTGAGGGACATAGATTGCACATCAATAGAGCAAAGCTTCATCATGCAGAGAAGATGATTAGAGGTGCTTTCATTGAGCTCTATAAAGGGTTGGGTTACCTCAAAACTTACAGGTACCATTATCAAGCCTATTCTTTTGTATTTCAAATACTCTTTTTTTTCTTTGTTTTTTTTATTCTAAAAATGCATTTATTTTTAGTTTAAGTCATTCGTTCATTTTTTTTATTACAAGCGGTCAGAAATTATAAATAGCTGAATTACAGTCATTGTGGTTAAAATCCTACGATATAAGATATGTATCCACAATTCGTATCCTCTCCTAAGGGAAACGATATTAGTATCCTAATCCCGTATCCTTTTTGTATAGAGATGCTACAAATATGGATTTCTTTTTTATTTCTATACGGAAGTATGACGAGAGTCGAGATGGTTTCGTGTAGGAATTCTGTAAGAAAATTTTGTCGATAAATCATTACCCTTTTTTACCTGTAGATTTTCAAGTGGTTGGCCATTTTTAGAAAAGGTGATTACATTCTCTTCCTGTTAACTATGTTTTTCAGGAACTTGAACATGCTTGCTTTCATGAAAATTTTGAAGAAGTTTGAAAAGGTAATACTGGGTCATCTTTATTTCCTTCAAAACTTCAATAATTAAGCTTGCTTTTCTGACTAACTTCTTTTCTTTTTTTGTTGCCTTTACATTTCTTTCAGGTCACAAACAAACAAGTCCTTCCCATTTATCTAAAAGTGGTTGAAAGCTCCTATTTCAACAGCTCAGACAAGGTAAAGTCTCACTAATAAGCCCATAAGCTACTACCATAGTAAAAGGAAAATGCTATAAACAGCTCATTGAGCTGTCTTTAAGATACAAAAAGTGTATTGAAATGTGTTAAAATGGTATAAAAGTGTATGAAAGTGTATTGACAAGCATAAAAAAATGTATTGAAGTATGTGTTTTTCGGTTGTTCTCTTAGCTTTTTGACAGCCCAGTGGGCTGTCAGTAGAAAGACCGAAAAATATCTAATGTCCTTGAAGCATAATGCCATGTCATGGAACATATTAGCATATGATGTTGCGATTGGAAGATGATTAGATGTGGGGTAGTACTAGATATCCCATCTGTCAGATTATTCTAGAACAATTTTTAGTGGCCATCAGCCCTTAGATCTCCATGGATTTTATGTAAGATTTGCTTGTCTCACAGATGTTTTTATCAATTGGCAGGTTATTAAGTTAGCAGATGAAGTTGAGGACATTTTTGTTAAACATCTTGCTGAAGATGATAGAAGGAAAGCCATGAAATACCTTAAGCCAACTCATAGAAAAGAGTCACATGCAGTTACTTTCTTCATAGGTGAGTGTCTCATCGATGGTCTGGCTTCTCTTCGGTTCACATTGTAGATTGGAACGTGTTTTTAGAGCTTACGAGTCTCATCACGGGTGTCACTTCAATGTAATCTCAACATTGCAGTATGAAGACGTTGATGTTTAAGTCATTCATGAAAAAAATCAGATTAATTTTCCTTGTAAAAGCCAGGCAACTCCAAAAAAAAACTTAATACGTACTTGTCATCCATTTTCCTAGACAGATGTGATGAAATCACGTTCTATGATCATATGTATCAAGCCATCAAAATGAGTCCACCAATCCGCTGTGGGACCTATGAGCCCACCAGCTAGTTTTTTCCTAAACTCAATGAATTAACAAACAAATAAATGGGACCTAGGTAGGATAACATATTCAATTGACTTTATGGTAATCATTTCTTTTAGTGGAAATTTTGTGTGCTATATTGTTCACTTTCTGACCATATAAGCACATAAACAGGGGTCCCTGGAGTTTAGACCACCTTTTTAGGACTAATTATTCAGAAGTCCGGGAATACTGTTGCCTGGTGATCCAGATTACCACACATTCTTGTTGGACTCATGACTAAGTTTATCGACTCTATGTAAATGAGTGGTTCTAGAGTGATCCAGAGCACTACGTGTGGAAATTTTGTGTGCTATATTGTTCACTTTCTGACCATATAAGCACAAAAACATGGCCCCCTGGAGTTTAGACCACCTTTTTAGAACTAATTATTCAGTAGTCCGGGAATGCTGTCACCTGGTGATCCAGATTACCACACATTCTTGTTGGACTCATGACTAAGTATATCGACTCTATGTAAATGAGTGGTTCTGGAGCGATCCAGAGCACTACGTAGACTACTGGATGATTACACCCTTTTTAGTGGCTGATAAAGACAAGGGCCATGCATGGCCATTCATCTGATGTAGAATCCTGACCCTCCATAAGCACACCAACATAAAAATAAAAAAATAAAAAAAAAGCAACATCATAAGTTTTCCTAGTACCCTTGTCAATATTAGAAACATGTCCGAACTGACAAGGTACGATTCTAGTACAACCCTCTTCAGTGGATTGGCCATTTCTTAATATATGCCAATAGGAACGTTAAGACTGGTCCAGGTGCGCTTAAGCTTACCTGAACTACTTGAGATGTAAAAAAACTCTAGATTATGCTGAAAATTCAGGAATGTCATGCTATGGAATACATTAATTCCCTTCCTTCTTCTTTTTTTCTTTTTTTCTGCTAGTTAACATTTCTGATCAAACATAGGATATGGAAAAAAAAAATACATGGAAAAGACAAGCAATATGATTTATGACTCAAATTGGAAATTTGATAGCTAATTTTTCTTTTTGCCTTTTTGCAACAAAACCAGGGTTATTCACCGGAGGCTTCATTGCACTTTTAGCTGGATATGTGATCATGGCTCATATTACTGGACTGTATAGGCCACACTCTGATACACTCTATATGGAAACTGTTTACCCAGTGCTTAGGTAAGTATCCGTTCATTCTTCTTCTTATTGAATACAATTTGATGCTATTGGAGTTACAAAATTAATCAGGACATAACCCTCTTTTGCAGCATGTTCAGCTTACTGTTTCTGCATTTCTTCCTGTATGGGTGCAACATCTTCATGTGGAGAAAAACTCGTATAAATTACAGCTTCATCTTCGAGCTAGCCCTGACAAAAGAGCTCAAATATAGAGATGTGTTCTTAATATGTACCACGTTGATGACTGCTGTAATAGGGGTGTTGTTTGTTCATTTGTATCTTGTTGTGAAAGGGTATTCTTATGCTCAAGTTCAAGCAATCCCTGCCCTTCTTTTACTGGTAATTTGCTAAATTTTGAATAATAAGTCTTTCCACTGTTTTTGCTTTTTGTTGAAATATTTCCATCTTTTTACTAGTCAATAGTAAAAATTTCAATTTTTCTAATGTTAACATGCAGGTCTTCTTAATATTATTGGTCTGTCCCTTCAACATTTTTTACAAATCAAGCCGTTACCGGTTCCTTCATGTGATTAGACACATCATTTTATCACCTCTCTACAAGGTATTATAATGGTTTTTGCAGCGTTTGCATGATATTACTACATAATCTAGAAAACCAAGTTATCTAACTGATATACTCACACCCCTGGCAGGTGGTTATGCTGGACTTTTTCATGGCAGATCAACTTTGTAGCCAGGTAAGCTGAAGCACCACTGTCGAATTGCACTTTTTTTTAAAGCCTACTGACTTACAAAAGTCCAAAATTATGTCCGTAACTGATTCATTTCAGTAAACATGTTTTCTCATCGAATAGGTGCCGATGCTTAGAAACCTAGAGTACGTAGCTTGCTACTACATAACCGGGAGCTTCAAAACTCAGGACTACGGGTATTGCATGAGGACTAAAAATTACAGAGACCTTGCTTATGCTGTTTCCTTCCTACCTTATTACTGGAGGGCAATGCAGGTATAGACCATTTAGAATTTTTCTTGTTTTCCCAATTTCCAAATATTTATTTTTCACGGGCAACGACTTCCATATCCTTATGTTCAAGGGGTTTTTGACAGTGTGCTAGGAGGTGGTACGACGAAGGCCAAACTAGCCACCTTGTGAATCTGGGGAAATATGTTTCTGCAATGTTGGCTGCAGGAGCCAAATTAGCTTATGAGAAAGAAAGGACTATGGGGTGGCTTTGTCTAGTTGTGGCCATGTCAAGTGCTGCAACTGTTTATCAGTTGTATTGGGACTTTGTAAAGGATTGGGGTTTGCTACAGTTCAATTCCAGGAACCCTTGGTTAAGGAATGAATTAATGCTTCGTCGAAAGATCATTTACTACTTCTCCATGGTATATATAACAATTAGTCTAAGTACCAAGAAAAATTGCACAGAATGTACACAGAAAGTGAAAATAAGTGGTCCAGATTCACTCCAAAGTGAATCTCGGCTATTGATTTTCAAATTCTAGGTAAATTCTGGGTGTTTTTTCGGTGTATGTGGTGTTGTTGTTTGTTTACTTTTGTTTTCGGAAATGCATGCCCCAAAAATAATCTAGTGTTTTTGAAACAAAGGACTTCAATTCATCTCAAAAGAACACTATGCCAAAGCAATCTATTGGGTTTCACGCGGATTTCTCATTCTTTTCGTTTTCGCTGTCCTTTTTTCAAATTATTGGACAAGTGTTGCTGAACAGAAACATGGTATATCTTGCAGGGGTTGAACATCATTCTAAGGCTTGCTTGGATGCAAACAGTTTTGCATTCCAGTTTCAGTAGTCTTGACTACAGAGTAACAGGGCTATTTTTAGCAGCCCTTGAAGTCATTAGAAGAGGGCAGTGGAATTTCTACAGGTAAAAAATGGGAAACCTAACTTTGTTACTATATGGATCCTACAATACCACGAGACTACGTTTAGATCTTGGATTCATGGAGGGTTTCGTGCAACGAAACGAAATACGTACTTCCACGAATCCAAGAACCAAACAAAGCCTAGGTAAAACAATGAAACTGATGCACATGCAATCGTGATGGTCCAGGTTGGAGAATGAGCACCTAAATAATGCTGGCCATTTTAGAGCAGTCAAGACGGTTCCGCTACCTTTTCATGAAGTGGATGAGGAAGACTGATGCCCCATTGGCAACAGTTGATAACCGAATACCATTCAGTTCTGCAGATGATCTCAGGAGTTGGTACGGTTCAAAAAGGACCTCATACATCCATTGTAGTACAAGATGAGAGAAAAGGATGACAACTTGCTTGTCATTGGAGGGATCAGATTCGCGGCAATAAGTCCATACTTGTACACAGAATTTTCTTGAAGAAGTTAATGAAAGTGATGATCTCTCGCGTTAATACTAACAAGTTAACGCCTGTTTTGAATTGCTCTTGTGATCACTTCTTCTCTGTCAATGATCTCTTTGAAATGCCAAGAGAGAGTTTATTTAGCATATATAGTGAAATCTGCTTGCAAATGCAAGTACTCCAAGCAAAAACCTTAGGGTTGGTCATACAGAGCTTCGCTCCAAACAATGATTAATCGAGGTTTGTGTAAAGTAGCCCCGACAACTGAGTTATAAAAAAAAAAAAAAGCTAGGGAAGTGAGAAGTGAGAAGTTATGTGGAAAGTTCACCCAAACACTGAAGAAGACTGACTGATAACATCACACGTATTAATTCACTTGCTTGCAAAAGGGGTCCATATTATTCAGTGCTCCTTCTCCAGAGTCCAGACTAATAAACTTTGATATTCTGTTTGGTTGATATAGATGAAAAAGAATAGGAAAATTCTTTCCTTAACTCTCTTTAATTTTCAAGTTTGATTGTTACATTTCCATCAATTATATATTTATATTGGTAAGGAACTCTATACTTCTCTTTAATCTTTCTCCCTTTAAACCGAAGTGGCAAAATTCAAGGAGCAGAAATGATTTGGCATCAAACTGACCTGTTACTGGGAATGGATTGAAAACAAGGCAGAGAGCAAATATTTTGAAACTAATTTACAACCACCAACCATGTATTGCTAATATTGTGTCTGGTGTTGTGTTTGACATTGTATGTAGCATTACTCCAATGAAACCAGGTTTTAGAGAAAGAGAAAGAAAAAAAAAAAAAACAATAAAAACTGAATAGAAAAAGGATGAAAAATAGACTACCAATTTCGTTATTAAGACAGGTTTTGAATTCCATACAAAAATGAGTACTTAAATATTGGTCTTCCGCAACATATCAGGTCATGTTTTCATATCAGGGTGAACATTACCCATACTATTGAAAATTGAAATGGTGCAAGACTTCATTCTTTATTGAGATAACAACAATTTTTTATGGAATGACATCACTCGATCCACTCTTACACTATTTCAACCAATGACTGAATGCGCAAGCATGGAACGAGGATTAACTCTATTTGCCGAAAAAAGTTTGGGTACCGAATGGATACCACGTGGCCGAGCCTATGTGGTACTCGAACGTTGCATCCGGACCATCCAAAAGTGTATTAGATGGCTCAGATCGATCGAAACCCTCTCTCCTCCTCCTCTCTCTCCTGTTTCCCTGTCCATAATCCGCACCGTCCAAAATCGAAATGGATAGTCCAAATCGCGGGCCCACTCGGCACTTAATGCTCCTATTTGCCAATAAAAAAATGCAATAACTCTATTTCTTTAATTTTCTTTCCCTACAAAGCGGTCGCAAGCCATAACCTGCCGTTTCTCAAGCAAGCCGAGGCCCCAAATCTCCCCAATGGCCGCAACTCCATCTCTCACCTTTCCCGCCGTTCATTCTCTCTCATCCTTCTCCTCCTCCACCACCACCAATACATACAAAGCTTATAGACCCACTTGCTCCTTTCAGTGCTCCAACTTCTTCCAACCCAATTTGCTTCACAACTCCACGCTTAAACCCTATAGGTCACCAATTCTCACACCCTCTTTTTTCTCTTTCTCATCTTTGTAAATTCCCTGTTTCGAGTTACCCATCTATGAAAACCCAGTATAATTACTGAATGATTCTTCTTTCTATAATTCTTTATGTGGGTTTTGTTTTTCTTTTCACTTATTTTTTTTCTCTCTCTTTCAGATTATCTGTTTCTCAGAAGATAGGTATAGTACCCAAGCATGTGTTTCAGGTACCAATACTCTGTTGTTTGGCCGATAATCGTGTCGAATCGGTACCATCAGAATCGCCACCCATCTCTGCTACTGATGATTTAAAGGTGGTATATGATACCATTTATATTCCCATTAACATAGTAATATTAGGATTCTACTGTTTTAAATGCTTATTGCTTTTGGTCTTCTGATTGTTCTTGCTTGTTGGTTTTCGAATATGAGCTCTTTATGCCAATCATAGTACTCCTTTGCCTTTTCTTTACTTCTTTTGACTACTTGCATCTTTGCTAGGACAAGTGATTTTGGTTAGTGGCTATTAGAACCTAAAATATTGGGAAAGGAAAGAAATGCTGTGTGCATGCTATTACAAATCACTGATGGATCCATGCTTAGAAGATCATGAGTAGATTTCTTGTTTTATATCAGGATTTATGATGGAAATTTAGTTGTTACTCAATTCAACTGCCTCATCCAATGTTTATGCCAGTATAGCTGTGTGTAAACTGAGTGTTCTTGTGCCAGTGTCACCTTGGTGAGAGCTATATGACTAGTCTGGTGTATGGGATGTTCTTTTCAGCTATTATTTATGTTGTCACACGCATTCAGTTTGATACTTCTTGTGCCCAAAACTTCTATCAGAGTGTACCTTGTTAGGAGCGCCAACTCTAACTCCAGTTTGAACGCCCATGCGCCTCTTCAGTTATTAAGATGTAATAAGTACTCAACACAATTGCGTTACTTCTAAATCCCACTACTTGTGTACGGTGACCATCTATTTAGTTCTACTGTTATGCCCTGAGATGCTAAAAAATGCTTAGTTCGTTAATAGAGAAATGTACTGGTTTAAACCTAAATAGAAATCAATGTCTCTATGTTTTCTAATTCTACTTAAGAGTTTGGACTTCTATTATTCTTTGTAGGGGCCGGTTCTAGGGACACAAATTTTGACACTCCATCTCAACCCTTGATTTCAGTTTTCAATGGATGAGATTAGAATCTTAAAGTGTACGCCCTCCCTCCTGTCTATCTCCCCACACCTAATCCTCCCTCCTCCCCCCCCCCCCCCCCCCCACACACACACACACACACACCAAATCTCCCATCATAAACATCTATAGACAAACAAGGATTTGGATTAAGTAAGGCCAGCTCAGGAGCTTCGGGAAAAGACCTGAAAGTTCTGCGGTAAAACGGTGAGTCTACCTCGAACAGGCATAAGAAACCTGGTCAAGAGGAAAACTTAACTTATTGCCAAATTCATTGCCAGTTACAGGGGTAAAGACGCGAGATCCATTAGTCGTCAGGTGTTGTTCCCGCTATTCTTGTCCCCACCGCCTCCCCTCCATTAGGGTTGTTTCCCTCGGCTCTCTCGGGGGGCCTTTATTTAGGTGCGTAGAGGGTGCAACCTCCTTTTGGGGGGGTCGGTTTCCCCCAAGAATAGGCCTTCCCGGTCTTCTCGCATTATCCTATTTCGCAGTCGGGTCCACCCAGTCACCCACTATGGCCATCCAGTTGGAATTGGTCTTGCAGTAAGGACCGCTTGCTTTGACCGAACCACCAGTTTGGAAGTGTTTTGGCCTAAGAAGCCCGGACACGTTTACAGGCCTCACGTATCCGTGTCCAACACATGTCGGTGACGGACACGACACGACACTCTCCGGACACGTGTAGGACATACTTAAATAATATTTTTTTTTTTCTTGTATTTCTTTTATTCAAACACATTTTAGATACTCTAGGACACATTGGCAAAACTTTTAGAACATGCTAAGGACACGTAAAAGGTTAAAATCTAATTTTTTTAAACTCGGCCATGAGTGAAAATTTCCACCGATTTATAGTTCATGTATAAGTATATGCGGACATCTAATTTATCTTCATTGTATTGTTCTTAAATTTGATAGAAATAAAAAGATTTCGTCACTTATTGAAATTCATCACATACCTCTATAGTACAATACATATCAGGCAAGAAGCCTTGCCCTCGGGTCACTCTGAAGGGGGGGGGGGGGGGGGTTCTGTAGTGAGCATTTCTCACTACAGGGTGTAGTGAGCAATGGAGACCGTTGATCTCATAATCGATGTCAGATTTGCTATGCACTATTACCGGTCAAAGGGTACTATTACCAGTAATAGTGTAAAACACATCTGAGCCATCAATTGTAGAGATCAACGGTCCATATTACTCACTACACCCTACAGTGAGTAGCTCACTACAGGGCCCCCAGTTCCCACTCTGAGTGGGACCACTGCTAAGGAGACTTCCGCCTAAATGGTTACGAGCATATCCCCCATTACTGGGTGGGTCAAAGCATTGTTTTGAGTGCCGTAGAGAAGTAAGAAACCTCTATGTCCCATCTATGATTATAGCATCAAGCCTGGTTATTACTGGAGGAGTGCAGTGTTTAGAGCTGGCACCCGCCTTATAATTTACTAACCCCTTCTCCCTATTTCTTTATTTCCGTCTGTCTTCTTTCGCTTTCCGCCTAGCTTATGGACGTAATATGACCGACTTAACCTGCCATATGCAGCTGTTCGACATGCATGCATCGGTGGGATGCCTGCCTGATGGTTGACTCTAATTGGTTGGTTTGGTTCGATGGCGACCAATTTGGTCATGGAGCATTCCTAAAACTGGATCTGAAGCTAAAAGCCACAATCGCCGTCAACATCTTCTATAAAAGCCAATTTCTATTGGTCAAAAAATAAAAGCCAATTTCTATAAAGCAAGCCCACTTCAGAACAGTCAATGTCAAGCAAAACCCATTTCATGCTCCAAATACAATCCCCTAATTAGATATACACAATGACCAAAACCCACTACAAATTTCTCGTAGATAAAGAACACCATCAGAAACATCGATTTCAAGACAACCCAATACCACAGAATTCCAACCGAAATTTTTTCCTTGAAAAATTCAGTGTTATCTAATCTGAGACTGGTGAATGAAAAAGGCGGGGAGAAATCCAAAATCAGCGACTCGTGTGTAGAATATAAAAGGGGGTAGATATATCGATGAGAGAGAGAGTAGGAAGGGTCGCCGGAGAGATGGAGGTGCCAGAGAGAGAGAGAGAGAGATAACATGGGGGGGGGGGGGGGGGAGGAGATTGGGTGAGGAGATAGAGAAGGGGGGAGACATGTACACTTTTAAGATTCTAATCTCCATTGAAATTAAGGGTTGAGATGGAGTGTCAAAACTTGTGTCCCCGGAACCGGCCCCTTCTTTGTAATGTTCGATAATTACTTGTTGATTTACTTGGTGCTAGAAGTGCATCATCCATATCTAATGCCCATGGGGCTATGAAAGAAAATTGGGATAATTGTCACGGATGATGATGTAAAATCACTCATGTACATGCACTCAGGAAGTGTTTGGGCAATCAGGCAAAAAGCCTGGGCCCTAGGTCACTCTTAGTGGCACCACTGCTAAGGGGACTACCGTCTAAATATTTCACATTCACCAGTGGTATTTCGGTTATCTTCAATCGCTCCATTTACAGAAACAGATTGATGAACGTGAAAAATATGAACTTAACCGGGCAATTTCAGGAGGATTTAATGGAGATACTTGTTCTACTCGTGACGTTACTACATGTTATAGGAGAAGTTTTAGTTCCTTCTGTCCCTTCGAACGGATTACTCTTTATCTAAAAGTTCAGCAATTGATATTGATAATTTGTGGCACCAATTTTGTACAGCTGGACCCCACCTATGGGATTTAAGGGTTATTTAGTTGATTTATGTGTCTTTTCTTTTACTAATGCTATTTGGGTTGAATGTTTGGCTTGGCCCTACAATAAGGCTTGCAAGTAGTGCCCCCAGTGCACAGGTGCGTCTGATGAAGACGGGGTCGCCAGCTTGAGTCACTGAAACAACCTCCCTCTGCATCCATCTTGCCAGCTCACTCTAGTCAGGAGTTTTGTGCATTGCCCCCATTTTATTATTTGGGATGCGGAATGAGCTTGATGTGTCAAGGAAGTTGTCAAATCTTTTTATTTTTTAATAACTCATAAGAATGATAGCTTCACGACATTTTCACCCTCCTCTACTTTTAGGATACAGATTGTAGATAGTTTTGCAGTGAAGTCCTCGTACTATGTAGTCATCTTTCAGCTTATTTGTTTGAACTTTTTGCCACATCTCATTTCCACATCTCATTTCCAGGAGGCAACTATTGACTTAAAGCTCCCAAGAAGAAGCTTGTTAGTACATTTCACTTGTAATGCATGTGGTGAAAGATCAAAGAAGCTCATAAATAGAGTAGCCTATGAACGGGGTACTGTTTTTGTACAGGTACGCTTTTAGCCTTTTACTGATTGCTTGAAGGGACTTGTGTTCTGGTTATTGATTGTCTCAGTTTTTTAGTTTCTTACCAAGGATGTTACTCTCTACTGGTGCTGTTGTGCACATCTGCGTTTGTCATCCCTTAAGCAAATGAAATCGATTATAATACCCGGTCTTGCATAAAAATCTCATTGTGAGTTGATACGCTTAATTTTGTATTAAACTCCTTTATTTTCATTTATTGTTCAACTAGATGTTACTCTCTACTGGTGCTGTTGTGCACATCTGTGTTTGTCACCCTTAAGCAAATGAAATCGATTATAATACCGTCTTGCATAAAAATCTCATTGTGAGTTGATACACTTTTGTATTGAACTCCTCTATTTTCATTTGTGGTTCAACAAGATTAGGTTTGAAGCTTTGCATCTTTGCCACTACTTGGATATGTTCTGTTTGAAGAAACCTCATTGATTAGGTGGTGTCAGTATTTCAGACTAATACTTTATACTTCTGAACAGCCATGCTGTGATTGTTCGTGTTTAGAAATTTTGTTCGAAACTTTCCAATAATTAGATATCATTATCATCTATGAGCATCCTCACAATTTTCCTGTACTTATCAGTGTGCAGGCTGTCTGCAGCATCATAAATTAATTGACAATCTAGGTCTGGTGGTCGAGTATGATTTCCGGGAGGAGAGCGGGACGGACACAAATGCAGATCAAGTTTGACAAGTGAAAATGCATGAAGTTCATCGCATCATACTGGACTTCTTTCTTTGAAAATCTACCAATATCTTATGACAGTTAATCTTTACCAGATTTTTACTGTAGAACAGATTGGTCTTTTTTTTATCTCAGAAGGAGAGGAGGCAAGAGTTAGTAGAAAGATAATCAATGTGGGAAATGTAAATAGCATCTTTCATCATTTTTTGTTACATTCATTTCGTAGCCTATGAACGTTAAATGAATGTCTTTTTTGAATCACTTATACATTTATGAGAATGCCATTATTTCATCCAATAAGGTTTTCAAAATTGTAGCTTGTGGTAGCAACCAGAACAAAAATCGCGACTCCAAATCTCATCCACATTCTAGATACTTCTCCCAGCTGCTGAAGTGCAATTCCTCCATTCTGTAACCAGAAGTTCAGAAAAAGTTCAGTGAGTACAGAACTAGATTTATATGCTCGGAATTTGATTGAATTGGAAACTAATTTGGTGAAAATTTCAAAATACTCCGTCTGTCCTAGCTCGTTTGCTTATTTTAGGGAATCTAACTCTTTAACAGAACTTAATCGTCGCATCAACTTTTCTAAAGTACCTTCAACAAGTTTAAGTTGCATAGAATTCAAGTTCAGAAAGTGAAGATCTGAAGTGAAATTTAGCAGATTTTGGCACATGGGATTTTGGAAATGGATAAATATTTTGGGACATCTAGGAGGGAAAAAGTGGATAAACAGAATGGGAAGGAGGGAGTAATTGGCTTGTTACCGCATTCAGAGATGGTGACGGTGCTAGTGTTACTGTTGAGTCCGTCACTGTTGGTGGTGCTGGGGGACTCAGAACAGTTGGTGCTGGAGCTGGTGCATGATGTCTCTTGTGCTTATGCTTCTTTTTCTTCTTGTGCTTTCCAGGAGCTGGTGCAGGTGTTGGTGACTCAATAGGTGGTGGTGGTGCCGGTACTGGCGCTGGTGGTGTCGTAGATGGTGTGGGCACTGGCGCTGGAATTGGTGCTTTCTTAGCTGGTGCTGGTGATGGAGATACCTGTGGTGGTGGTGAAGCAACTGGCGGTGGTGGAAGTGGTGGTGGCAATGCTGGTGGCAGGGAAGGACTAGAGATTGGCGGAGTTGGCGGTGGTTGTGGTGGTGGGATTTGCGGGGGTGGAACAGATGGTGGGACTGTTGGAGATGGTGTTGAGGTAGGAGGGGTGGTAGTAGGTGGTGGTGCCGTCGGGAGATTAGAAGGTGCAGCTGGTGTGGTGGAAGAAGGTGGGGTCGCTGCCGATGGCGCTTGAGCATGGACGTTGTTTAATAAAAGGCATATCAAAGAAACAAGGACGACAACCCACAACAGGGAAGCCATTTTTTGTTGGGGATGGAATCGGAAAGATGAATTGGTGGTGGTTATATACACCAACAATTAGCTGGAATTCTAGAAGTAGAAAAGGTTTGAAGCAAGATTGGAAGGAGAGATGTAGTCCTCATAGGAATGCTACTGCTCTTCTGATGATTAGTTGGTGGGATCTTCAAATTGAGAAAAAACTTTTGAGATGGACCTTTTTAGGCTCCGTTAGTTTCTCATTTGATAAAATCAGCTAAAATTTTCCATTTGATAAAATCTGCTTGCTGGCCAAGTTTCCCATTTGATTTTATGGAATTCCCATAAAATCAAATGGCAAACTTGGATCAACTGGCGATTTGCAAATAAGAAAGTCATTTGCTAACTTATTTGCTAAAATCTTTGATTTTCTCTCACAAGAATCTTTGATTTTAACAAAGATTCTTCTTCATTTGCTATAAAATCAACTGCTGATTTTAGCAAATGTAGTATAGATTTTAGCAGATTTTATCAAATGGGAAATTCACGACTCCTAAGCTTCAAAAAAAAAAATCATTTTCTTGATAATTGCTTTAGATTCTTTTGCAAGTCTTGTGAAAGCCATGCCACTAGTTGTTTTTGTTGTTACTCAAGGATTGAGCAAAGCACTCCCGAGTATATTTAGTTGGGGAAAATTATGAATTGCTATTGGAGAATCGCCACGTGATGTTCCATGGACTTTCTCCATCACATATTAGCGAAGGCTCCACCACCAAGTGTGTGGCATTGGTGTGGAGAAGGCATTTGCAGCACCACCACACGGTGCTCCAAGAGCACTGAATAATCACTCGTTTTTTTTGGATAGCATCGCATAGTTGGTACCCTTGAATTGGACTTTTGCTCAAAACAGCATACTTAGCAGAAAAATGAATAGAGTCAGCAAATTAAGTAATACCAAAATGGGTCTACATGAAAGAGGCCAAGAAATGGCTCATGTTGCATGTGGCTTTAGCTAATCAGAGGAAAGTGATGAAATGATAACAAACTTCACCATGTTCCTTAAAAAAAGAAAACTTCACCAACCCATCTTACTGAATTACTGTGTTGATCTTAACAGAAGACCTAAACCATGGTACACAGTCGTTATCCTTTCTAGTTGCTATGAGCGAAAGCAAAGCTGCTAATTCTAGTATCTCTTCACCGCGACTCGGCCCAGATCAATTTTCTCAAACTGAAGCAAACCGAATAAAGTTTACATCCCTACTGGAAATGAGTTATTCCCATCGTGATGCATTCCTCCAATTCAATTCCAGGTAGAAGTATCGGTCCAAGTGACCAAACCTTGACTCTTCCACCAACTTAGAAGAAATGGAGAAGCAAACTGCAACTTGAAGGGCGTTAAGAGCACAGAAACTGTGAGGCTTGAATTTGTGCTGCAAATTGAACAATTGAACATGGAAAATCTTCAAAAGGATTGTCATGGAACACAAAACCACATCAGAATCATCTAGGCCTGATCGAAGGACAGTTGACTTCTCAAACTGAAAAGGGCCCCCCAAAAGAATACATCATCTGTTCCAATTACAAACAAATCGTGTAGTGGAAGGCACCATGCATCTTGGTTAAGAGTTTTGATGGATAGGTTGAAATAGGAAGACATGAAGGTGGTGAGTCTGTTTTCTTCTCCTTCTTCCGTCTCCTTTGAAAGAATTGCTGCATTGCATCAGCACACTCTGTTGCCAAGACTCTTCGCCTCACGACTATCTTTGGGTGGAACGGGTGGATTGGAGCTGGTGGCTTATCTGTTGGTTCCGAGGGATTCCCACCTTCCTCCCCATTAGGAAAAAGTCTGTAAAATAATTATCCCAAATTAAAACACAAGGGAAGCATCAAAAAGTTGAGGATAAATTACTTACATAATCTCATCGTGGCCCAACCGCCCTTGGAGGAGGAAAAACCATGGGTATGCAAATATATAGTTTTGCATAACAGTTTTGGCTTCAGAAAGGGGAATACAATCAGTAGCTCTTTGTTTACTAAAATTATAGCTCTTTAAGCGAGTTGAATAAAGCTGTTTCAATTTTCAAGCAAAATGACTTGCACATGTAACCACTTCTCTGGTAATTTCATCCAACTTGGTGACAAACCACCAGAGGAGAGCTCTATTTCGAACAGCTTCCACTGAAACTACTCCAGCACAAGCTGCTCAGTGTATTTCATGCAAATATAAACTGGGTGATTTTTTCACAAGACCAGCACAAGCTGCTCAGCTTATTTAGTATAGGGGAGAGAGAACAATCACATATTGAGAAGGGTGATGTTTGTGGTGAACTAGCAAGAACAATTTCATTGGTAGCAAAATTTCTCTAACTAAATGCAATAAAAATACTTCTAACAAATTACAAATGTTGAAATAGTTTCATAATATCTCATTTAACTAATTTTTTTGGCTAATTCTCATGGAACTAATTAGGAATAAGGACAGTTATATATAGTCAGCCTCTTTTTTTTTTTTTAAGTCATGCAGGTACCATCACCTTGTTCACTTCACATTTTCAAAAAAATTTCCAAAAAGATTCTTTCTTCATCTCTCATCTTTCCAATCATTAATCATATTTCTCTCTCTACTCATACCCCTCTCTCCAATCATTATTTTCATTTCTCTCTCTATCTCTCTCCAATTATTACACCTCTCTCTAATTATTACTTTTTCCAAAAACCCATCCAAACACTATCTCAAAAAAATTTCCAAAAACATTCTTCTCAAAATTCTCAACCAAACACAGCCCATGTAACTTGATAACACATATTTTGTCTTAAAGTGAGACGAAAAAAAAGGGGGGAGAGGATACTTCCATACGACGACAATGATAAAGACAATCATTTAATTACATACCTAATCCAGCTGCCATCAGCTCCTAGGAGCTTATTGGGAGCTCCCCATACAACGGTGTCGATTCTGGCTTGAAGTATTGCTCCCGCACACATAGGACATGGTTCGAGTGTAACATACAGGGTAGTCTCCTGAGGAAATAAATTGAGGGTAAGGTAAAAAACAATGTAACCAATCGAAAACTTTGTTAGAATTGTGAACAATATGTTTAACTAAACTGAAACATCAATATAAGCAGGAACTTATTTCCAGTGGGTCTCGTGTGACTTAACCAACATTGCATATGGTTCTTTTACAAATATCACACAATTAAACATACTAAGAATTATAAAGGGTATCACTCTTACTGTCAAGGATCAGATTCATAAAGGCTTAAAATATGTCTTCATTTATTTCACTCTTTGCTTAAAAACATCATCTCCAATTGGGTAGGCTTTGGATGCTCTTTGGAAAAAAAAAAAAAAAAAATCATCTTTTACTCTCAAGTGTTCTGAAGCTATGATTCATTCCTTGGAAAAGCTCGGACTGCATAGCATGAAGATGCAGGTTAGGGTCTAATGACAACCTCATCGTGCAATCAGGTCTGCACCAGATCTATGATTTATCTGTCCCAACGCCTCTGCTTATTGGTACCAACAATGGAGGATAGGCATCTGCCTGGAGATAAAGGTCTCCACAAACAACCAAAAACAGAGTTTTCAAGATGTACTTTATCAACATAAAAGCTGCATGATAGTAGACACTACAAAGCAAATATGGGAGACAAGATGAAACATTTGTAACATATGATGGTTACTATGCCCTTTGCAACCATAAGAATCAGTTATCGCATACTCAGTGTAATCAGTGAAATGTGCTGTTTCTGACACAAAATCAACACTTCTGGTGAATATTTGAAGTAAAAACTCCAACGTACTACTGGCTTTTCAAGAAAAATTGGGGATTGGCAGCTGAGGTTCTGACCCAGAGAAAGGTAAGTGTTATGTGTGGCGAGTTCTGGACACTGGGTATGACCTCTTTCCTATTGGCAACATTCTGATCAAATTACTTGGAAGACATACAGCGCCAAAGGCCAAAACATTGCCTCCCAATTCTTGTTTCATTCACTAAATTTTTGGTGCTTGAAATAAAACAATATCAGTATGCTCCCAATTTTCTGAACTCCGCTCTCAAAGTTTACCATTATGAGGACATCGCATGCACGTAGAAAGTTTTCTGAGGTATTTTATGATTGAAAACTTGAGAGAACCATGGTGTGGTCATGACACTCCTGATTCAGCTGTACCCATCGATCCATATGTTGAAAAAGAAACACAGTGGAGATTCCACGTTCAACAAACCTGGACCCTGGCTAAACTAGGACTGAGTTCACAATTCCACAGGAAGTTGCCATGAAGCATTCACGGACACTGCTGGTTACGTATGTAGCACTACAATTTAAAATCCAACATGTTTCCATAATAGCAACACTGGTGTTGAGAATAAATGCATACATTTTATTGTTGTGTTGAAAAAGAAGCATATCAACTCCAGTGGCCAAAGAAGTCCAAGCCCATAAAAAGGCCTTGCAACTTGTAAGTGAGACTCACAAGTTTGAGCTAAAGTAGAAATGAGTGAATTAATACAAACTTACAGAAAGCCTCCATGTACGGAGAAGGTTTGAAGCCTCCCGGATACAAATCATTTCTGCATGGGCAGTGGAGTCACGTAATTCTTCCACCCTGAAATTAATACAGCTTCAAATCATCCCAAACGAGAACAGCTGAACACCCAACAAAACATAACATAAAGACTAAGCATGTAATAGAACTTACAGGTTGTATCCCCGAGCAATTATTTTTCCATGTTGTACCAAAACAGCGCCAACAGGGACCTCCCATATATCAGCAGCCTTTTTGGCCTCCAATAGGGCTTCCCTCATAAACACCTCATCCATTCTTCTCTGCTCGCTTTCAAATTTATAAGCTTCCTCCCATTCCCCAAATCTATCTTTTGGGACTTGAATGTTCCGTTGAAGCTTTCTTCGTTTCAATTCCCCATCTCTTTCCACAGTCCCTGATTTCCCAGTTAGACCAGTATCACCTTCTTGCTCCTGTGCCAATGAACCACTTGCTGATACAACAGTCTTACCAGCTTCTGAATTTTCATCTATATGGAGAGATCTTCTTAATGGTAAAGAAGGCATTGATACTGATAATTTCACTTCTTCAGTGCCACTCCTTCCGACATTATCTTCAGTTGGACCCAAGGAAATGTCTATTGATTCTGGGCCACTTGCAGAGATACCCAAACCTTTTTTATCCTTCCGGTCTGAGCTGGACACTTCTCCTTGACTTCCCATTGGAATTTTTGCTGGACTATGCTGATCAGCATATGTAGAACCCGGTGTCATGCTTTCCTTTCCCCTTTTTACAGTCCCATCACTGTTTTCATCCAGCTCATGACCAGAGAACCATGCCTCACTGCTAACAGATTGAATTGGTGAACTCCTTCCGCCAGACTTTTGAGGTGAATTATGATGGCTATCTGAATGCGGAGACCAACGCAATCGAACTATATCTGAAATTACATTCCACAAGGACCTCCCAGTTCTCTTGGTAATGGTTTTGGTGGTTGGGGTGGTGCTTTCGCTTCCTGTCGCTTCTATTACAGAAGATTCTTGAATAGGCGGGTCCGTCACGTCCCATATATCATCTGAAGGCCCCCTTTTTCCAGAACTGCGAGATGAGCGCCTCGATTCAAGTTCTTTTGACTTAAAGTCTCCCGAACCATACTGACTAGAGCTTTTTTGGTGCCGCTTATGGCCTTCAGTCACCAATTCCATTTGGATTTTCGAAGTTGAGACTTCATGGGTTACCTTTTCAACAAACTCACCCACAAATTGCATGGAGGATTTTTGAAATCGATCAGCTGAGCCCAGTGCATCTTCATTAACGAAATTTAAAGGCTCCTCATGTGTCTCATCCCTTCTGGCACCTCCATCAGAGCCAATTTGCAAAGTAGCACTAGAAACCTCTTGGATTGGGAAATCGCTGGTTGGCTCAACATGCAATGGACCTCTTTCTACCAATTGAGAAGGTGGAGGCATCACTATGACGTTGGAACTTACCTCAACTCCCAAATTCACGCCAATATGCTGCTCTATGGGTTGGGTTTTCAAAACCAAAGCTGCTTGGGAACCAGAAGCCTCCTTTGAAGTGCCCTCACTGAAACTCAATGTTTTTGTTGGCCTCTGAGTCTCAGTTCTTGATCCAATTTGAAAGACTCTTTCTTCAGTCGGATTTCGTCGCTCTACGGTTCCCTCAGTAGATTGCACAACTGATGACAAGTATGTGTCTTGACTACTGATTCTCCTTCCAGAATCCCTTTGAGAGGTTATAAATTGGGCATCGCTAGACTGAATGACCGATACATTGCTTTTGTCCTGGGATCCTTTTCTTGACTCTGTCTTCCTAATAGCTTGTTGACTCGTTAGGAAGTGTTGGTCTTCCATTCTATTATCAGCTTGCCTCAGTGAAGCTGATGTGTTATAGACATCGATAACATGCGTATCTGACATTTCAGTTGATTCTTGGAATCTCCTTGAGTCCGTATGTCTGGAGCCCCATTGACCAGTTACATGGTAATGCTTATCATGAACTGAATTCAAAATCTCACTTGATTGGTCTTCCGTTTTCTTTACTCTAGCTTCAGACGGGCTCTGGGAGATAGAGGTGACTCTATCATTCATTTCTTTGATTCTCAAGACGTTATCAAGTTTCTTCATTTCTTGTTGACTTGTTAGGAAGTGTTGGTT
Organism: Gaultheria prostrata; assembly: GCA_036023075.1. Classification (NCBI taxonomy): domain Eukaryota; kingdom Viridiplantae; phylum Streptophyta; class Magnoliopsida; order Ericales; family Ericaceae; genus Gaultheria; species Gaultheria prostrata. Next base: position 2,161 of record JAXBDA010003725.1, on the reverse strand, counting down.
TTCCATTCTAATATCGGATTGCCTCAGTGACGCTGATGTGTTATCGATAGCAATACGATGAGTATCTGACATTTCAGTCGATCCGCGCAATTTTCTCCTTGAGTCTGTATGTCTGGAGTCATGTTGACCAGTTACATGGTAATGCTCTTCTCTATCATGAAATGAACTCAAAATGTCAGTTGATTTGTCCTCCCTTCTCTTTACTCTAGCTTCAGACTGTTTCTGGGAGATAGAGGTGACGCTGTCATTCCTTTCTTGAATTTTCGAGATGTTATCAAGTTTCTGGGAATTCCTCTCATACTCATCCTGTCGGCTAACAAGGCCGGCTGTTCTAGTCTGTTCATTTCTTCTTTCCTGTAGCAAATGTCCAGCTGATCTCAAGTTTTGCTCACTGTCATGGATATCCTGAATCCTAGTAAAATTTTTGTATTTCACACTTGCTTCAGAGTGACCGGTGATTTGGTCATCCTTTTTGAAGTATTGCTGCCTTGTTTCATTGTCAGTAAGCTCCAAAGTTGACTTCTCATCCCTGCCATCAAATCTCCGTTGAGTGTGCTTGTTGAATGATTTATCCCAAGACTCCATTTGTTCAGTCGATTCGTCAGTAAGCTTCTTCTCGGATTTCTTTCTCCAATCACACTCGACGCCACTTGATGCAGTGTATGACGCCATTGCAGTTTTTCCCTGCTGCACTACAAACCCATGATCCCTTGTAACACCACTGCGCCTCTTTACCTCTTCGACAGGTTCCCTATTGTATGTCAATTCTCCACTTTCTTCTGACCTCCTTTTAAACCCACTTGATGATTCCCCTCCATATCCCTCTTCCCCAACCTGAACTTCATCATCACTCTCGAACTCACCCAACGAACCACATGAATAATAAGATGAGCAACGAGACCCGTCTTTTCTAATCCTATGTTTTTTTTCGCCCTTCAAATGACTTTCATTGTCTTCTTTTCTCCTATCTTCTTTTTCTCTAAAATCCACTTCCCTTGTTTCCTTCCTTACAGATTCAACTTCACGCTTCGAATTACTCACTATCAAACCAGACGAAACATTTTTCTTTTTACTCCTACAGGTAGTACCACTACCTCTCTTCTCCTCCAACACCCTCTTCAACGACCTTATATTTCTTTCCGTGACACCATAACACTCTTCACCCACTTCCTCAGTCAACAAACTAAGCATTACTTCTACATCACCAACGCCAACGTCGCGCAAACGATGACTTTTGCTCTTTTCCTCCGAAACCCGACACCGAAACCTTCCCTCCCCCAACCTCCCTCTCCTGCCACTAACACTCCTCTCCTTCACAAACCCACAACAACAGCTCGGGCCCACATCGTAAGCGGGTAACCGCCAATAATACCGGTCTCCACCACCTAAGATCAGCCTCCTAGAAGCTGAACACTGAATTAGAGCAGATTGCCTTAACCCATATAAAAAGCTAGGGTTTACTATGGGTTCTCTATATATTGAGTTAGAACAACAAGCACAACATGATTGTGATGAGAATGATCTTGGGTTTCCATCAAAACTATCATTTAAGTAAGAATATTCATTGAATGAAAAAGTAAGTGGCCCTTTGCATCTAAAAGAGAGAGTTGAACTCAGGTAAGTGCTGTACATTACTCTCTTTCTAGAGAGAGAGAGAGAGAGAGGGATAGATAGAAGACCTTACCTTGATTGGAGAAGTGGGTCTGGTTTGTGAGAAATGTAGAATTGGTCAAGCTGAAATAAATGGAGTAGATGAATTGGAGATTTGCAGCTGAGCAACAAATAAGCGATATGATCCAAACGAGGGAAATTATGCTTGAGCTAACTCGGAGTTCGGTTATCCGAGTTTTTTGAACTCAGTTGAGTCGGGGATCCTGTTTCATTTCACGCAATCTTTTGCAAAGAAGTTCATCGAGTAAATCAAAGGGAAAATTTCAAAAAACCCCCTGAACTTTGCACTCAATGTCTCAAAATCTCCTGAATTTAACGAAACTTCAAATTACCCCCCAAACTTTCACTCCGTTAATCAATTTACCCCCACCGTCTACTTCTGTCAAATGGGTAACGGAAATCGCTGATGTGGAGTTGGATGGCCGTTAACCTGTCTACCACTGTGTTTTCGTCACTTTCCGGACCAAATCTCGACGATCCGAACCGTTAG
>JAXBDA010003724.1:0-32898 GCA_036023075.1 Gaultheria prostrata | reverse complement strand
CCCCCCCGCCCTCTCTCTCTCTCTCCTCTCTCACCGGAAAGACCTATTCGCCGGAGGAGTGATCCTAAAATCGATTTGATACCATAGGGTTGTAGGTCTCGTCGAGGCGATTTGAATGGTGAAAGACTCGTCGCCGGAAAAGTTGGTCAGAGCTTACACGAGCCGGTGAAACTCGGCGCGTGTCGGAGAGTGAGATCCACTCTCGCGGTTGTGCTTCACGCGCGGCAGAGGTGGAAAACGAGTACAGCTGTTTTTTTTTATTGAGCCAAGTGGCTAGGTTGTTGGGTAGAAGTGATATTTTTTGGCTAACTATATCATTGTATGACACTTTTTAAGGCAAAATGACTAGTATTTTTGCCTAGACTGATGGAGATGCTCTAAGGGTTTGACTTTGAGTATAAAGTTGTGTGAAATACCCATTATATCCCAAATAAAAAACTCAAAAAAAGGACAAAGGTGGTGGGCCACTTGCACCTCCCTCTCTCTCTTCTGCGGCAGAAGTTCTAGAGAAATTTTTCTCGAAGTTCTACCATTGGTGGGCCATATGTGGCAGAGGGTGGGTGGTAAAAGAGGCCGGATACACTATAGATTCGGGGAGGGTGTGTAAAATTTATCCCACCACAAGGTTCATGAATATCCAAAGACCAAGGATATATATATACGGAAAGCGAAAACGTAACAAACACCGGATATAATCTACCCGAATATGTATGTCCGGCTAAATCTTATATCCCTCGCTTATATACCGCAAACAAACAAGGTGTAAAGTTACGGTGCTTTTACCAACTGTAGAGACCTTTGTTTTTTTTTAATGCCCTTTGTATGTGTTCTTGGAGTAGTTTTGTTGAATATTTGCTCTCTTTAATGCTGGTGGTATTGGTGATGTCTAAAGTTCGCGCTGCTGTTGCACATGGTTAAGAGTCCTAATGCTGCTATCAAATGTTTATGTCCAATGCATTTGGTGTTGGCTTCATTTGTTTTCTTGTTCTCTTTGTATATTGGGTTGGCTTCTAACCATACCTTGCCTTCTATCAATATACTCCCTCCGTCCATTTTATAGTGTGTACATTTCCATTTTGGGTTGTCCCTTAATAAGTGTGTGTTTTGAAAAGTTAGTGGGTATATTTTCTATTTTGCCCTTAAAAGTAGATTCCTTTTTAAAAAGTTAGTGGGTATTATTATATTGATAATGGTAAGTAATGGAAAGTAGATGTAAAAGTAGATGTGAGAGAAAAATAGTTGGAATTACGAGGTAACACACTTAAAAAGGAACGGAGGGAGTATTTTTCTTTGCCGAGCACAAAAAAATATTTGCTCTTTAAGAGCAACTCCAACTTCTTTTTGAATTAGAATTAATGAATGATAGTCTGCAAATATTAAGTTTTGCATATTGAAGGAGATAATTAGTACTAACAGTGTCGTAGCAAACCTTTGGCTTTCTTAGTGATGTTCTTCAATTTATTTTCAAGAAAATTGTTTTACTTTTATCTTATTTGTTGGTTAATTCTTAACATGGCTTTTTGTGCAATTTAAGGCATCGAAAAATTAAGAAAGATATGTGTCCAATTTCTCAAAGATGAAAACATTACGAACTTTCATTTTTATTTTTATGCGGAGTGGCTAATTACAAGTGGATCATAATTTGGTTGGTGCTTCCTTTTGCCGATCTTGTGAATCATACACATGTGCATTGGATAATGCTTAGTTTTGATGCGGTGGCTATGAAGTTTTTCTTGTCTATGATAATGCACTAAAGATTGGATATTTAATTCTGTCTCACTGTTATTGTGTAGTTTCCAAGGCAATATGTGACAATTTTTATCACATCCACTTGAAAAAATAGTTTCAGGATTCGAATCTCACCAAAGTAAAATTTCTTTTAATCACTTCACGTGTCGTGCAACTTTACTAGTTTCTTATAATTTCGCTGAGAGTAATTGTTATTTTTGGTATTTTCTAGGTTGCATTATTTGCAATAATGTATGGAATTTTTGTGTATATATGACTGGTTAATACTTAATAGAGCTAGTGAAATTAAGTTGATTTTGCTGTTCAAAAAAAAAAATTAAGTTGATTTCATAATTCTTTATAAAAAAATTCTTGCAACCACCACTTAACTAAACTTTTCCCAGGCAAAACATGAGCGACTGTATTGGAAGACCACCGACCAAAAGAGAAAACACCGACCAAAAGAGAAAACACAGCTCCTGGTTATCTCCATGTTCTCCACAAGTGAGATCAGGGTTTGAGCCTCGGCAGAGGCATTTGGGTTTAGGGCTATGTATAAGCTTCTAGACTCCTTCTGGACTAACTCTCTCGCTAACCCCCCCACTAATATGTACCGAATGGCTAAAAAAAGAGAGAACACAGCTCCGAAAGCCTATGTTCCCCCCCCCCGTTTTCACATTATCATGTGATTAGGGACTTGTTTGATAGTCCAATTCAGCACTTAAAACTGAATGATTTGCACGTTGCTTAGTCTTTGTATTGCTTCCACAGTTGTAGCTCTGATTTTTTTAGAGAGAAATCGCTGCCAATGTCATTAAACACAAGATCCATGAGGATCAAATTACAAAAGATACAGAAATACAATCCACAGGGGAGCAAAGCCCCGATAAACATAACTCCGTAATAAAACCTCCGGGTAAATAAAACTAAGACATACTCGACAACGGCAAGAGCAGCTACCTACACACCGGTAAATATCCTAATCCATTACGGGCACGTTGCTAGAAAAATTGGACATTACTATCCCCAAGCAAAACAAACAAGGTATCATTCACCGAAAAAGACAGCCGCACCGATTAATCCTCCGGCAACGGAGGAACAAAACCACCACACTGGGAGGTCTCCAAAATATAACAAAAAACTTAAAAAATTATTCACCCACCAACACAACCCCCAGGATCTGGGTAACCAGATCGGGACCAAAAAATGCCGTACTGGGGGAAGCCCAACCAGGGAGGAAAAGCAACATTGGCAGAAAAGAAAAAACATGAAACCCAGTCTTCCGATCTCACCGTTATTTGCCAGCGGTCTGAACCCTCGACGCCGGATCAAACACCTCCGCTGGAGACCGCCAAAGGGGACTGAACAAAAACCCAGGTTTCAAAAAACAGCGACACATGAGAACGAGGCCGAGCAGAGGGAAGGAACACACGGTTGGGGCAGATCTGTGTGTGTCAATCTGAAACCCTAGCCACCTGAGAAAACGATAGAGAGAGAGGGAGTGGAAAGTCAATGGGCAATTCACTTTCTACAACAATTCTGTTCACAGTTACAAATATTACACTCTCTCCATTATGCCTTTTGCTCGGGCTACTGGGGCCAGCCACTACTAGGGACTCAGAATCTGGATCTCAATCAGGAGAATCAACAGAGTCAAAAGATGAAAGGGAGGGAGGAAAAAACTCATCCTCTATATTACCATTTATGAAATCCTTGTTTTCTCTATAGAGGAGTTAATATTGAAACCGAAGGCACAGTAACATATTTATCAAGTAAAAATTTGTAACTTGTAACTTGGGGTCGAACTTTCTCCACAGCTCTAGTCTCGAACCCCAGAAACCCACTTCCTTTTCTACTTAATCAACCAAAGCCTTCACGTCGTTGATATTGATCTAGTTGGAGGGACTTTGCTGACTGAATCCATCCATAAACCTAGACCCTGGTAACCTTCAAAACCAAAGCGTCACGACAAGTCTCAAACCCTATCTCCAGTGGTCCAAAATGCATTTGTAGGTTACAACTCTTCACACCATTCCATAGTTACTTCAATGAACAATGATTAATAGAAATTAATTTTTGGAGAGTGGCCAGCAACAAATAAGTGACATCATTGATTGGATGACAAAAATACCAAACCAATGATACGGTGGCAAAGAGAGATTTCTCAGTATAAGCAAAAGAACAAAACAATCTCAAAATAAGCCAATGCGCAATATTTCTTCCAAATAGCAAGATAACCCTATCTTGGATACATTTTTCTCAGTATCAGCAAAAGAGCAAAACAATCTTGAAGTCAATGTGCAATATTTCTTCCAAAAATAGCAAGAGAAGTAGAGAACCCTATCATGTGCCGTGTATCCAAGATGATAAAAAAAAAAAAAAAAGTGTCATGTATCCAAAGGGACGATTTAAGGGAACTTTTATTCTGTCTATTTCTAAAGGGACGATTTTCCACAGACCTCCCTCCGCAGTTTTCTACTTCAAGGGGGTCACCGGAAGAGAAAATTAAAAATTAAAAGATTTGTTTAAATATTTGTTTTTTACAAGAGTAAATCCTACATATGATATAAGCGTCAGCATGTGCACTGAAAGACGGAATCACCCAAGCATTTCACTTTCTTTGCAATCTTTCCGACACCGGTCTCGTTGGGGAAATATTTTCCACTGTGAGATAAATGGATTCTGTCCATTATGTTAGCCTTGGGGGCCTCAAGAATGGCCTTGGGCAATGACAATGCCCATTGCATTCCCCAAATTGAAAGCGGCCTCATATATATCAGCGAACGGAAATGCCCATCCATGGTCCATGCCTCTGGTGTCTGGAATGAGTATCTGACAATTGCATCCGAAAAGCGAAGATATCAACAAAATATTTTATATGGGTATATCCAAATCCAAGAGACAAAAGATACTTATAATCAGACAACTGCCGTTTAGCCGTAATTAATTATAACCGTGTTATGGTGCACGCTTTGAAAATGGAGAGGAAAAGAAAACTTGCATAGAAGTTTCAAAGCACCCATGGCATGTTGAAGATTGTCAAAAGAGACGTATCTATAATAAACAAATGTAACCCTGAAGAGCATATTTCGCTTTAACTTTTCCACTGCTATCACTACTTTATCTTGTCCAGACATGCAAAAGCAGATTTTATAAGGAATAGAGGTGGTAAGAAGCAGATAACAAGCTATGCTGTAACCCCCATAAAGAGACCTAAAACAAGAGCGACAAGAAAAAGGGAAAGGTGGGAATGGGTCAATGATCTAACAAATTGGGATGGAGGGAGCATCTGTATGTAAATATGACCCTTGGTCTAAGGTAATGGAATTTATAATCTTTTTCCTTTATGGCAGACATATCTATCTGCAACATTTGCATCTAACAGGGTTCAAAATATTAGAAACAAACACAAGAATGTTTAGCAAAAAGAGAAGCATTCTATCACATATATGCAAACCGTATGGATATTGCTTACCCAAATCCTTCTTCTGACCAGCCAGCAATGAATATACCCTCAGCTGTAGTGAACGCCTCTTCCTCCATCCCAGCAAGGATCATTGTTGCCGCCGCAGCATAGGTGACTCCAGTCCATATCTCACGCGACTGCATGCATGTTTCGTCCACCTTCCCGTTGGGATGCATGCCGTTTACAGCACCCATTCTACCTCCTCTTACTTTCATTACATTAAAGTCGTAGATCTTCCGTAGAGAACTTTCAATCTTAAAGTCATCAAACAGATTGGGCAAGCCTGAGGATGCTGTGTACCATTGCCCAGCCAGTTGATCAGTTTGGATGGATTTACTGTTACTACTTGAGCCACTGTCATAGTTAAAATAAGAACCGTTCCACAGTTTGTCTTCAAACACAGATTTAGCATTTACAAATTTGCTTTTGCACCTTTCAGCGAAGGCCCTGTCACCAAGTTGAACGGCCATTGCAGCTGCAGCTTGAAGAGCAGCAAGCCACAAACCGCCACAGTAAGCACTCACACCGTGAACTGTCCAAGTATCATAAGTTTGATCCGGAAATCCATCATTCTCAATAAGACAGTCATTGTCCCTATCAAATCGATCCATGTACTCCATAGCGGCACAAACAGAAGGCCACACCTCAGCTCCAAATGACAAATCCCCAGTTGCAGCAAAATCCCTGTACACCTGAAGCACAAATTTTGGGTTCAGATCTTTCCATGTACTTGTATCGTGTATATTATATGCATTCATTTCGTGCCATGGATCGTGAGTTCCCAAATCATGAGGAACGGCTCCTCTGACCTTACGAATGCCACAATTTCCCTCCGCCAAAAACTTCACTTTTCTTCCGTCCTCACATAAAACAGCTTTTGCAAAGTCTCGCTGAATACTGAGTTCGATTTTGGGAAATAGCATAAGGAGGGCGTAAGATGCATAGAAGTGCACATCATATGTACACCACATGATGTATTCTACACCTTCCAAGTACAAGAACCCACCCACATCGTCACTATCATTGTGTGTACCCAACAAATCATGTCCAGAATACTTGCTGCCTACTCTCTGTGGAGTCAGAGACTCATTTTCACCATATCTCATAAGAGTCGTTTTCTCGTTACCATTTACACTACTTCCTGCAGTGCTATCGTAATGATTAACGGACTGCTCGATGGTTACACCTTCTTCCCTGTCCACCTCTGCTTCAGGTTCTTTAACATTGTTGCTCTCTTCCGTGATTGATTGATGCTGATTACTTCTTCCATTAGCAGCTGGCAAGGCAGTGTCTGCATAGAAAAATCAAAGCACTCAAACACCCAAACATAGAAAGAAGAATATTGAAGAAACAAAAAAGACCCATATTAGTTGTTCGCCCCTTTTTTCATTGAACTACGAAGAACTATAAAATACCACAACTTCCTTCCAGCAGAAATTAAAACAGAAAAACTATTGCAGACAAATAACATATGGCAGGGGTCCCATAAAATTCTCAAGACAACCTAAAATAACTAGATTCAAGCAGGTGAAAGAAAATGCGCATAATAAGAAGAATCACAATAAACCAAACCATACCAAACAGAGCCTTAAGTCCCACTCGAATACTCGATTGGGGTTGGCTTCATAAATCCGGTTTTTCCATTGAAATAATTATAAGTATTAGGTCTGAATTAATGAAAGGAATGGAAGGCAGTTAAATTATTCAATGCATTGCGTGAAAGCAGTGGCCCCCTAGCCCATGGTTAAACAAATCCCTTTGTCGCTTTCCCTCTTAGTAGTAACCACAGTCTTGAGCATCAAATAGAGCCCCCCTTCCTATCCCTCTCATTATAGGCTTAAGAACTTAAACCCATAAAGCTAGCCGACACCTCACCCCACCCACCCCTCCAACACACACACAACCACCTCCAGGGGTCTCAAAAATGCAAATTCACCATATTCGTGCAAGCTAATGTCCAATAACATACAGTTTGAGAACTCTATCTACATTGCATATAAATACAAATACCCAAAAAAAAATGGCAGCGATGAATACCTGTCCACACAGTCCCACCAGCAACCAGAAAGTAGAGTTCATTAAACAACGTAAATTTGTACCTGCAGACATTGGATCATCCGTTATTGACCTAAAAGAAGAGAAACGCAAAGTTCCAAGAGATTATTTCTACTGGAAAATCGTTGACAACATGGAATGTAAGAGCTGATTGCCTTTTCTCCCCTGCATTTCTTTCCAAGCAGATTCACCTCAGTACATAACATTTCATACAAATTCCAAGCCACAACAAGAGCTCCAACTTCCAAGAGTCCACATGACCTTAAAGTTAATTTCTAAAGTTGGGAGCCTGGGACCATTAAGGAGTTATGATACCAAAGTGCACAATGGAACTCTGAAAAATGTATCAGAAAGTGAACAGGATAGTGATACTAACACCAGAATAGATTTGATATCAGATTAGGCAAGTGTATGGGCTATGTACATGGGTGTGTGATCAAGCAAAGGGGAAGGCTTATGCCATGAAATATGAACCAATGTTAAAACCAATGATTAACGGTAGCAAATGTAGACCCACAATTCCGAGATTTCTTCGGCCTTGCATCAAAAAGAGCATTGCCTTACGAGCCTTTCCCCCTTCAAAACACTTAAGAATGTAAGCTTACCATTCTGGTAGCCTGTCATCTCTGAGGACAGGAGCTTGCCATTTCTCAATTTCTTCTTCCCAGCGTTTATAATCTGAACAATATTCAAAATTCAACATGGTATTAAAACCACAATGAATGAAAAAAATAAGGAACATTTTCAGACATGAACAAACAAAGGTGGGAATAAACACTCAGCTCAGTATCTGATTCGGTCCACCATCATGTGAAAGGAGAAATTTTATAAGAGAGCAGCTTCCCTCAAGACCTACATCCCCACCATACCCCTCAAGATACCTTTGTGGGCCCCACAAGGCCCAAGACCACCATCCAAGCCGTTCATCTCGTATGTCCCAAGGCGAAGAATATACATGCAATAAAATTACGTTGATCGGAGTGTCTAGTTTTACAAATTGGATGGTTGTAAAACGAGACACAATTATTAGTATGTATATCAATGTCCTATCAAGTTATTTTTTTGCATGTATGTTCTTCTCAGCGGGGTCTACGAGATGAACGGTTTGATCACCGTCGTGAGTCCTTCTCGAACCACAATCTGGAGTCTTGAGGAGTATGGTGGGGATGGAGTCTCGAGGGGAGCAGCCGCAGTATAAACTCCAGTCTAGAGTATAATTAAAAAGTAAACACATTCCATCCCGATATACATACTTGTCAGAGCATCATGCACCAGGTTTAAAGCTGCTCTTTCAGAAGTGCCGTAGAATTTCGTATACCTCCTACAATAGATAAAAAGAGAATATGATATATGGAACAAAGTATCTATAACGACTGATTATTCGAATAAGCATACAGAAGCATTTTCTGTTAGGACTTGAAATATATCATAATTTTTTCATGCAAAGGTGCCCCAAAGAATGAGAAGAAAACCGAAGTCCTTGATCCGAGCAAAAAGTTACTGCCAAAAATCTCTATGATTCAGATTTGCTTTCCTAGCCCAACAAAATGCCACACGCCGAAGTTTTATTGTATTTTGTTGTCACTAATACAACCATGACATGTCAGTTGTTTGTCTTTTTCAATGTTGGTGCCGTGGTTGTGGTGGTGTTTTGTATGTGGAATAACTTATAAGTGAGCTCAAGACCGCAAACGAGCATAATTACCTATGCGCCTTCAAATCAAGAACAAGGAGACAAGTGTAATATACTACCCCCGTACTTCCTTTTTCCTTTTTTGAAGAGGTACCACCTCATACTTTGATCATCTACAAATTGAAAAAGGCAAAAGAAAGTCAGAAAATTACCTGTGATACGATTTTCCCTTCATAAATTTTATTTTTGGGGATGACCATGCAACAGCAAATGCAACAGTGCATTTTCCATGAGGTTCAACCCATGCGGAAGCAGAAACTGCAGCACAATGAGTATCACCAGGTGATGAAGGCATGCTCGGTCCACTATCAAAGTTCTCCCGATCAAATTGCCCATCCTTGACAAGCAAAGAACGGAACTCAAAAACATGATATCATGAACAGTGCTTGACACAACAGAACTCGATAAACACTTGGGAGAAAGATCATCATGTTATCATGAATAATACTCGCACTCTCGCACTTTTCAGTTGCTTGTTAAGGAGACTACATTGACGACATGAAGTCTCCTTATGAAAATTAGTTGAACCATGAGAAAAAATAAGGAAAATACAAGTCTTTGGACAGCAACTAACATAATTTTTTTTTAAAGCAACTAATATTAGTAAAGGTATGAACTGCAGAATTGATCATAGAGCATCCAGATGGTGAAACCATTACCTGCACCATTTTCCCCCACATATCTTTCGCAGTAATGCAGCTTCCTTCAGAGAGCCCAAAGCAGGGCAAAACAGTCACATTTACGTTCTGAGTTTCACATGCAGCAATGGCAAAAGTAACAGGAGGATTATCTTTTGCAGTCCTAAAAGAAACACATGTCATTGTAAGAGATAATAGCACTTCACCCTCATAGAACTGTAAGTACAAAGCTTATAATACCAAACACCACATGATGGTTCCACGCAACCAGAAGAAATAATGAAGAATAAAAGCACACAACAGTAACTCACTTAGTTCAGCAATATGAAAAAAGACTGCAAAGGAGGGAAAAAATCATATACACCTGAAAATATGAAAGAACGTCATCTGACAAGATGTATATATTTCCAAACCAAACCATGCCTTGTGGTCGGCTACATGAATCATTTTAGGGCATTCCGCTCTATCAAGGTCCGTGTCCAATAATATTCAATTTCCAGGTGACATGTATCGTAATCCACCAAAAAAGAAATGCCATCCAAATAACCGTGTCTAATTTCACGCAACGTTTATTTTCAGATATACAAGAAATTTCTAATTGAAAGGTCATCACGAAGTCTGCTAAAGAAATTTAATAAGATGTTCCTGTCACTCTCCTCCCATTTTAGACCTTCGACATGACTAGAGAAACACACAGAGGTTCTTCCGAGGAATATACCCGCCAACACATGCCCCAAATGATTTTCCATGGCCCAATTGTGAATTCAAGCACACACCTCCTCCCTCATCATATCAGATATAGCAGGACCCATCTAACAGTCAACTAGGTGGCCATTGAAACTTTCTAACCACACAATGACACAAACAAGGGTTTGTGCGCGCTTCCTTTCACCAGATCCCCTTTGGACATGATGCAAAGAATCCAAGCCAAAGTTATATTCTTGAAACTCCCCATTGCTAGATTAGGCATCATCATCGACGAGCTCTGGATTAGCCAACCACGAGTGACTTTCCTCATCGTCCCTTTCCGACCTTCCTTGCCGATGACGAGGACCAGAGGATCAGAGAACGATGAGCGATGCATGAAGCCCAGACGACGCCACCCCCTCTATGGGATGAGATTTCGTACAGTTGAAGGAGAAGAATATTGGCTCAGACCAAGGGCCCCAAACACATTCAAGTGGCTGTTGACCCAAAGCTCTCTAGTCTCGTAGAGGTGATTCTTCAACACAGGCTTCTTCATTGGGTGTCCGTTGTGCCAAAAATAATCTAGTTTCCGCTTGAGCACCCCTGAACAAGTCTACATCTGAAGCAACAGTCCAGTGGGCCCTTCATGGCCATATTTTCTTTTGAGATCTATGACTCGGCCCATCATCACCCTTGGCTAATTTGCATGACCTGACCGATGAGATCCACCAACCCACCTGATATTGTTCGAAATTTGAATGCTTGGACACCCTTTTTTGTTGACGCATTTGCGGCATGCCCCACCCCAACTTCACCCACTCTCTTGTGAACCCCTACCCTAAACACAGCTTCACACTAACTTCCGGACACGATCACCGGGAAAATGGTTACCTCTTTGTCCTTGGACATTCCAACCATTAGAGGTCTACTCTACCAAAATAGGGACAACCACCACACTAAACGTCGAAATCTCCCAACCGTTGCCCCTCATAGATTCTTGCCCATTGGCAATTATGTTTCCCCGATGTAGCGGCATCCATAACGTCACCTACTGCACTGAGAAGCTTAGCATCCCACTAATGAGCAGGAATCCCCATCCATCAAATCCATATACTGATATACTCGTGGAACCCTGTGGTTTATAACAACTACCAAGAACCTACCATCGACCACCAAACTGAGAAACATATAAAAAAAGTAAAAATAAAATAAAAATAAAATAAAAAAATAAAAAAAGAGTTTCCCCATGTTCCAACATCTGTCTCTCATACTCCAATCTTCCTCTGGGGATGGGAGAAGAGAAATTAAAAAAAAAAAAAAGCACCACCATGTCCTTAACCTCCACCCCAGACAGCATGCCAATTTCTTTTGCACCAGTCCTCAACCACAGCAGCGAGCCCTACGGCCATCTCTCCGGAAAAGAAGTGATGTGGTGTCTACCTTAAACCTCCCCCTTTGGCTTTCGGCACCACTCTTCGCCCTGATAAACCATTTTGCCATGGAGTTACAACCAGCTCCCTTCCCATACTAGCTCCAGGTAAGAGCCATCCCTGTTTGAAAACCTCTTGCAGCAGATTGATTAGCGATTGTCCTGCCATTGGAAGTCTAAATGTCCCTTCTTAACAGCAAAAATCTCACAGCCGGTTTGACCCAGAGGACCTAATTGCTCTACCAACGGCCTTACCAACCTCCTCAGACCTCTCCCTTGCTCCCCTAACTCAAAATCTGTGAAGTGACTCTCCCCCACCAAGCTAAATCAAAAGTCTTTAGCCAAGATTCTACCATTAGCAATCCCAAAGTCCAAAGTCTCGTCCCCAATCCCAAAATCTTTTCCTTTCCTTCTAAGTTAAACTCTAATCATCATTTCTAATTGTCTTGGCTTTCCTTTTATTCAACCACTATGATACAAGCAATACCCATTCCACTATTAACGACCAGCATCAAATTTAGGCCACGATTGTCCTTGCCCCCACAGCACACTCTAGCAGGACCAACTACAGTTTACTAAATTCCACAATCCTGTTTTTCCAAAAATGGTTCTCCAGCACCAACATGCCTTTCACTTAATTATTTTACCCTCTTTTTCCCTTCTTCGTGGAACAGTTAATGAAATTTTCGTAGAATAACTGCACCTCCTCACCAGTTAAAACATCTATTACATCATTTTTACCGTATCTTTTTAAGCAGTTCAAATTCCAACGATGGGTCATGTTAAGACCTCGCCTTCAGTTACAAAGATAAAACCCATGAAATTACCCAAGGACAATATGCAAACCAACCATCATATAAAGCTAGGGTTTGATGACTTGCTTGTGATGTAGAAGAACGCCGGAGACTCCATCTTCGCCTCTATCAAATAAAATAGGAGAGAGTCAAAATTACAATCCAAGATAAAACACAATTATAAACAAAAGAGGGCAACCATGCATACTGACATGAATGGCTCATTCACATGATCTCCAGACAGGTGTGAGATTCCTCCAATTGAGTTCTGTTAGGAACGTGAAACAATAGATATTAGTAAGAAAAAAGAAAGAAAATGAAAACGAAGTACAGAAGAGCTTAGGACATTATTTATTGGTTGATGCCTGATACATGTAAATAAGCTTACCGCCCATGTAAAGAGAAGACTAACTTTTGCCCTTTCCTTTCCAGTGTTCACCAACTACAGGGAAACAAGCAACTGTTCGTGAGAAAACCAAGGTTCTGATCAAGGTATCACTTTAATAGTTTGCACACAGATTCAAGTTTCTTCAACGAAATGCTAGTGGCATGCACAATGCCCTTGCAGTTTTCAAGTTTTAACTAGGGCTTGGGCATCACAGTACTTGTGATGGTCACTTTTAATTAATGTGAGGTTCAAAGACAGTGAATTTTCTTATAAAGAGATTCAAGGTAGGAGTTAAATCATGGAATGAATTAAAGTAAACTATCACTAATCAAGCCTATAAATTTCAAACTCCACTCTCCAAAATAAATTTTTCTGTGCGGTCCAGCCTGGAAGGTTATTAGCCTGAGAAGATCTTCAGGGGTATTCTAATGAACTCGTAAACATAGCTGGACAGTGATTAAGATCCAGGTGCTGCTTGGGTCCAACTATCCATTAGGTAGGGAGAGACTTTACTGCTTTTCAAGCCTGCTAACCATGCATTCAGGTGCACTTTCCTACGACTTGGATTTTTCATAACAAAATGACAAATAAGCTCTTCCGTGCTTGATTCCTCCCACTCATGCTTGTGGTACTTAAAGAATATCTACCAGCTACACAAACAACTTCCACATTCCACACAAGTCGTAAATGAGTATTGACCGCTAAGCCCTCTCGTCTATTCAGTAAATGAAAAAGTTAAACAAGTGTTCAATTTGGCCTTCAGAAAATGCTAAGCAACATCCAGAAAAATAGGAACCCAAAACCCCCGAATGAATAGATGACATAGAATATAGGCACAACTGCCATTTACACTAAGAAGCAAAATTTGCATACCGTGTAGACAAAAACAGCAGTGGGAAGACTGCTATCTCGGTAATTATGAGGTATAAATGGTGATATTTGGCGACAGGATACTTTTAGTTCTGGGTCTGGTTCACCTGGAGGTAAATAGGTAACATTAAAAGCATACTGTGAGAGAATATCTACTTTAATGGCAGCTATTGCATCTAAATAAATTATACCATCATATATTGTCCATGCCCTTGGAAATAAAGCATGATATGTTGAATGCTGCCCACTCAAATTCCATCCCCACGATGATATACCTTGGTCACCTGATTTCCTGTAACAGGACAGAACCAAGAAAATGTAACAATATGAAGCATCACTATTACCTTTCCAAATCTTTCTCTCAAATGACGTATTGTATGGCATGGTTATATAGCCTAGAGGCCTCAAAATCCATTCCATTCTCTCAAAGTTCATCTGTATTTTCTTTCCCAAACCATCTCATCAATTGGATAGGTAACAAGAATAGCAGTCATAATAATTAATAAATAAAAGAAATGTTCCAGTAGCGTATAATTTCTAGGTGACAAAACTGATCCCATTCATCAAAATATAGTGTGTGATCACCTAAATCAGGTTCTCCTGTGTTCAAAAATTTAGAAATAATGGTCTCTATTTGATTTTTAACCTTGTTGCATTGTTACATCGTTTACATTTTGTTTATCCTTCATTCAGTTTGTAGATGAATGCCGTAATTATTCCACTGACTACCATCTAATAAATTCATCTCGTCACACAGCTACAAAAAAATAGCTAGGCTAGTCAACCCAAACAAAATTTTACACCAGGATCCATCAGCCTCATGAAAGAGTTTCAAGCAGATACACGTCTAGTACTACGATTCACTCTAATCATTGCGGGGAGTTGCAAAAACGAAATTGCTTGGGCCAGGCTCCATGGAATTAAAGAAAATTGCATATTGATCCCGGTTCAAAAAGAATGACATCTTGCATTGAAAAGTTTCCAAATAGGTTAAGTTGTTACAAAATGTCCTAACAATATATCAAGCCATCCAACACCTCCCCTACATAGAACGTTGTTTTGCATATAGGGAGGCAAACGGGGATCGAATGCATATGGAGAGACTTGAACCCAAGACGACCCAATAAGCAGAGGTCTCATCCCATGTTAAGTTGTTCCAAAAGCTTGACTTGTTTGGAAATTGCCCAACAATGCGTATCAAGCCATCCAACAATTTGATGTTGCTTCTTATTCTCATTACTCAAATTGGACAATCTCACATGAAAATACTGACCTATAAAGAACCTAGTCTGCATGATGAGTTAACGTATCACAGATGAAACACTGATTTTGAAGCATTTAATCATCATCAAATATGACACCTATCGAAGTTCATGACGGC
The DNA here is from genome assembly GCA_036023075.1 of Gaultheria prostrata. NCBI lineage: Eukaryota > Viridiplantae > Streptophyta > Magnoliopsida > Ericales > Ericaceae > Gaultheria > Gaultheria prostrata. Next base: position 17,769 of record JAXBDA010003724.1, on the reverse strand, counting down.
TTGAAATACTACAAGTCAAACTTATATTCCTTACCCTATGCCTTCATGTTGACCTGGAGCTAAAACTGATGCATATTTTTTATTTCCTTCGTCTCGAGATATAAAAATCTGCAGAAAAAGCAGTAAAATAAAATCAAACACAAGATTCCAGAAAGAAAAAGGAACTAAAAGTTTACACACAAAGCATGGCATGCGATGCATGAAATATCACAGCAACATGAATGTTTTACATGTGCTGGTTACTACGATCTAGAACAAAATAACTAAACCCAGACTAAAAGGTTCTTGCAGAAGGGTCTCAAACACAGACGCTCCCTTCATCGTGAGAGATAATTCTGTTAGGGCAATCTAAATAACAGCACCAAATTGACAAGGAAAATTTGAACATAGTTACTCAGGTAGGTGCTGAGTGCACCTGTAAGTAAATCATTTTAAGAGGGCTGTTCTTTTCTTCTATAGCGCATGCAATTGCATTTGTCCTCCCTCTGGGATATCATTAACATAACAGACATATGATGCGCAGCAAGTGACTAGTATCAAAATAACCAAAAATGAATTTCCAAAAGAAATCTAACCAGCTGCTGGAAATCTTATATGACAATAGGAAACGATCAAGAAGCCTTCTCAACCTCGAGCTATTGAGCTTCAATGCTTATATCGCAACCAAAGCTCACATGACACTTAAACGGGTAGTCCAGATACGCCACAAACCTCTTTTATCTCACTGGACAAGACACAAAGACTTTGTTCACTTTTGTTCTCAAAACCTTTCTCTCTCTTAGTTTCCATTAAGTTTTCTCCCCAATTATTACTACCATCTCTCCATCTCTCTCTCTCCACTTATTACCCCCAAAAACCTTACTCAAAACCTTTACCAAACAAACCCAAAATATCCCTTGACAAAAATGCTCCAAGGCATTTTAGACGCAGTCATAGGCAGATTACATGTTTGACATCAGCAAGCAGCTGCTCACCACTAGCTCAACAAGACAAAAATTTAGACGAAATGAAATGGTACTGAACTAAAGTATGTTTATTTGGACAAACTTGGAATATATGGGCATCAAAGGCATGTCATAATGGTTCAACAAAAGGTACAAAACTTAATGAGCAACCTCCTTGGTTTGTTTTCTTGAGTGACTATAGAGTATGCCCAGCCATCCACCAATTTCTGATATTGCATAGCCAATGTTTTTCACATCAAATATATTTGACAACATTGAAGTTTCATATGATGATGCCACCTATAAATATAATATAAGCTAAACTTAATGACAACATTTTTAATGGGGGGAATCTTTGCCAAGCTCGAAATGTGGTCTATGGAGGATATTTAGGCTGCAGCAAAATCCTATACATTTTTTTCCCCAAACAACCATAAGATGGAAAAGGTATCAAGGGCACATCACTGAATTCTTGCAAACTACTACCCATCCATCCAAAACAACAGCTGCATCATCAAGCATGGGCAAACCAGAGTCATCATGCTCAACATGGACTATATTACCAATATATGGTTTACAAAGGACAGCTAGCAGTAAACCACGAAATTATGAACTAAAAAAGACCCATGGGTAGAAGCTTCCACTTGGCACAGCAGAAACATTCTCTGATGTCTATAATGATCATCAAACACAAAACCACTACTGAATCATAAAATAGAGTATGAAGAGGACACAAGTCAAGGCAGAACGAAAATATTATCTTATGACTTGGGTCTTCTGTCTCTTCTTTGTTTCAACATTAAACCATACTAAATACATTTATAAGAATCAATCACTACCCTGTGATCAAATTACGAAACAGAATAACAGATCCCAGTACAAATACATAGAAATTATTAAACCTAGAGAAATAAAAAATATATATGGAATCGACCAACTTAGTGAACATATTTTAATGTCTAGAAGTTTAAAAAAGTGTCATCTATATTCCATTTGTCCAAAGAAAGTAAACTTTTTCCAGATATTTGACTGTTCACAACTTCTTTATAACAGGAAACAGCATGACCGTATATTTACCATCGAAGATCGTATTACTGAGCAATGTTTCGGAAACCCAAAAGAGAGACAGAAGAGTGCTTTATTCAAACTGAGGCTCTGTGTAAGGCTCCTGTAGAACAACTTCTCAAACACCTCTTGTGAAAGATGCATGTGTGTGTGTGTTGTGGCGCTGGCAATTCGCAGGTCACTCAACAATCAACTCACATACTTACCAAAAATGTATTATTAACAGAATACTAGGAAGTCAAAATACGAATTAGCCAAAAAACTATACTTCCAAGAGCTGAAATATAAAGAACAATGAATAATGAGTTGAAGAGCAGAGCTTTACAGAGAACTGATTGGCCATGACAGGAGAAGCCTCACATGTACTGGGAATAATTTGCCAATGCCTGAACTCTCCTCTAAAACCTCTTGATATGCTGCCACTCCTACAATATTACAAGGATGATGCAATCAATCTAATAAAAATACCGAAGCAAATGACAGCTGTTTGATAATTGACACGGTGCTCACCCCATCCCTCCAAGTGGGACCCCTTGAGTTGCTGATGGCTTACAACTTTCTCGCTTGAAAGGATTAATAGGTGCTGTCTGCATTCATCACACGAGTAACCATTAACTCTAAAGAAATGTCCAGAAGAAAACCGGATGAAGTCAGAGAAATCAATGTCAGGTGATAATTAAATACTAAAAATGACTTGTGGATGAATGAAGTTGAGAAAGTTACCCTTCCCTGGGAAGCCTCCTCCCTTATATAGGACCACATACGAATACCAAGCCGCATCTAAAAAAAAATTCCACAATATTTATTACAAAACGAGAACTGGGGAAGGATAATGCATGAATCAGGACATGAGGGATGTATCTGGCCTTTCTGCCTGCAATAAGTTCACTTATAATTGAAGAATGCTTACCAATTTCATAGCTTCCATAAATGTAACACTAAACTCTTTAAGTATAGTAGCATGGCTGTTTAACCTCCTTCTCCAAGCTTGTTCTGGTGGGGCAGCACTATCAAAATCAAGCTGCAAGCGAAGTTTGAGGAAATACAATCAGTAAAAACTTACGTAAAAATCAAACTAAACTAATACAAATGTGTAAGATATGGTCATAAAATGCAACAATATGAAGTGGACAGCTCCAACCCGCACACCCAAGCAATCTTCTCATGTCCATAATTCCTCTTGAATAATAACTTTCATAAAATCCAAAACAACAACAAACCAACACTTGACATTGCAAAAAACTTTGAAGCTTGATTTTGGGAAGCACAATAAGGAATCTGATCAAAAGAAAATCTAGCACTGATGAACAAAAGTGGTATACTATTACTTCAAAAGTCAAAATAACAAAACAAATAACCGTACCGCTGGAATCTCCAATCGATGGGGGTATGGCGGGAAAGAAAAATAAGATTAATTAGCATTTACGCAACATTATGAAAGGAATTTTGTAAGGGGGCATGCAAAACTTATTTGTAAGAAAATCCTTGGCATTCAACTCATTTTGGATAATTAGATTAACTTTGTGAAGTACAGGATAAGAAAAATAAGTTTTAGATGCCCCCTAACAGTAGCTGCACAAAAATCATAAACTCGTGTCCTTTATTCTACCGAGTATAAAGCATTAACCAGGATCTTGACCAATACAATCAAAAACAAAATGTAAGAAACAAGAATTTAGCTCAAATGATTTCATATACTAATACAACCACCTCTAGCGAGCCTAGACAATTCAACACAATAATGTTTTCCAACAAAGAACTGATTAACAAAAACAAGCGAAAGTAACTTTTCCCAAACGTCCTCTTAACAAAAGATCGGAAGGCAGGTAAAACAGACTACAGAAAATCCCAAATCAACAAATTATCAGCATGAAAGATACGCAAACAATTAATCAAAAAATAGAGTTCTACAGCACTTTTGAATCATTCTGGCTTCGTCAATATTTGAGTCTATTTGGGTTTGAAGTTATAAACAATAATTTCATTCTACAAGAATACATTTTCATTGAGAAACCCCACACCTTGGTGTACAAATTGTGCTCAATGGTCTTAGAGCATCTCCAGCCCTTGCTCAAAATGTTTACTCAAACGTGAGTAAAAATTTGAGCAAAAACTTCATTTGGTATGAAGTACTACAACAGACAAACACAAATGTAAGCACAAATTTTATTAAAAAAGCTTTATTAATGGCATAGTTGTAAATTGCAAAGAGCAAAACAAGCCTTCAGAATTTTGAGTCTCCCTTGATTTGGTGTATTTTTTTTATTAAAACTAAATCTTGTACGAGCTTTATACTCAAGGACGGGGGTGTAAGTGGTTTTTCTCATAATTTGATTTTGATTCAATTAAAAGAGCAAGGGCTCGAGATGCTCTTGACTCTTGGGCAAAAACCAGATATAAACCAACATTTCAATTGCAAAGATCCAATTCTACGCGTGTGTGTGTTCACAAACATGCTCAAAACAATCGAAAATCCTTACCAACTGCAAAGTAGCTCGGCTGATATATTCCTCTGGAGGCCATGAATTCTTCCTACAGTGGAATATATTCGCACTAACCATGTCGACTAATAGCGTGTACCTATATCTCTATCCTCAGGTGCTCAAAATTATATATCTATCTGTAGAACCCAAACTCAATCAGAAGCAATCAAATTCCTCTGTCAACCCCAAACTTGTTCACACAATCTGTGTGTGTTCGTGTTGTACTTGAACACACAAACACACACGGATGTATATGGATCACTCCGAACTGCCTTCAGCTTTAATCAAACGATTTAGGTACCAATCACTTCAAAACCCAAACTTTGGCTTTAATTCTCCGGAAAACGAAGCTTTAAAGCTTCTTTCCTCCTAAATCCTCGCTCTAAATCAATATCAGCTGTGACGATCCTTCAACGAAATCCTCCAAAACTTCAAGGAACTGCCGATGAAGGGTCTTCAAAAGCAAACACCTAAGGGTTTGGTCCGTTTGGAGAGGCAGCAACCAGGTGAATTACAGCACGATCGAGAAGAACAAAATCTGAGCCAGCTTAATGGATCGGATTTGTAGGGAATTGAAATTATTAAGAAAAAACAAGAGATTTAAACAAATAGGGAATTTTTGGGAACTGTTTCCGATGCAAAATCTGTGTTGGCGATCGCTGTCCAGGTGGTTGTGAAATTTCACGCTCTACGACAATGGACTCTGTTACGGGAAAATCTCTCTCTCTCTCCCTCTCTCTTTCCTACTTGAGTATTTTTTGAACAAGACCTTTACAGTTCTCTCTCTCTCTATTCATACACTTTAGAGAGAGAGAGAGGCTTGTCATCTGTTTATCAGATTATCAGACTCTGTCTTGACCGACGCCTGGCTACGGATAATAGAATACTTTATACCAGCAGTAACGAGATGGTATTTTAGGATGTGTTTGGGAGTTTCATTTTCAGCTTTGTATTTTTAATTTTTTGTCTTTTTAGTTTTTTTTATTATGGTCAAAATATATTTTAAATTTGGTAAGAGTGTTTGGGAGAAATATGCAAAATGCATTTTACAATAGGAGTAATGTTTGTAAGACATATGCAAATACATTCTGTAGATCTTTTTCTTAATCACAATGGAAAAAGAAAAAATGAGAAGTCAAAAATCTCCTCTCAACCTATTTTTGACTTCTCTTCTCTAAACTCAAAAACGAAAAACTCATTTTCGCAGAATGTGTTTTCACTGTAGTATGCCAAATACCTAAAAGTAGAAAATGTAAAAATCAAAATACAAAAAATAGGTAGTCAAACACCCCCTTAGTAAAAAAAAATTCAAAAAATATATGTACGGAAGTGTTATATTATTTTACTTTTTTTTTTTTTTTAAAACGTCAAGATATCATAACAATGCCATCCGGCAACGATTACATCAAAAGACAGGAATGAAGACCAAAACTAAAAACAATGAACCGAGCATGGCATGGAAACCACAGACTCACAGACACACCTGTCGGAGCAGACCTATCACCTACGGGACAGAATGATGAATCCTATCAATGTTAGCAAAAGAGAACCCAGACAGGTACCCGGCTCAAACCATAACACAATACTACGCAGAGTAATCGAGAACAAAAAAACAAGAAGAACAAAATAAAAAAAAAATTAACTAATCAGAAACCCACAAAACTGGTACATCTGAGAACCCACCGAGTCGCCCCACCGAGTTGCTCCGAGTCAAACCGAGTTCCGATGAGTTTGCCGACCAGTCACTTCCCCGGACGAGAACAAGCTTCCATAGCCGCCGCCCATGGCCTCAGGAAGCTTTATTAGCCGGAGGGGGCGAAGGCACCCAAAATCAACCTAACGTCGGCACCGAACCAAGAAAAGGAGAAGAAGTGGAGAAGCTATGGAGGTTCATGAGGAGGGGGGGAGTAGATCTGGGTTAGGAGGGGAGGTGGAGGGCGGTGGTGTAGGGTAAATGGCGGTAGGGTGGGTGCGATAGGGAGGCAGTAGGGTGGAGGGCAGTGGCGATGGGTCGGTAGGAGGGGGTGTGGTGGAGGGAGTGAAAGAGGCGGCGGCTGGCCCAAGGTTGAAGGTGGGTGCCCGGCGGTAGGCGAGGAGGAGGGGTGGGACGGAGAGGCGGCAACCCCACCCCTCAAAATCTGTGATCAAACAAAAACTTGAAGTGAGGGTGAGATTGAGAGAGGAAAGGGAAGAGAAAGGAGGGGGAAAAGGAAAGAGGGGTAAGAGAGAAGGAGGTGAGCCGGAGGGGAGGAGGCCGGCAGTGAGAGGGAACTAAACCCTAGGGATTCTAACTTTTAGAGAGAGAAACTCTCTAGGCAGTAGTAGGCCTCTTTACTTTTTCTTAAATGCACAACTTTTCAAAGCATCAGCAATTGGGACTTTGCAATTTGAAGTTTGTAATTTTGTATTGTGCACAAAACTCATTCAGCTCCATTTGATTTGAATACTTTCGTCTAGCATTGAGTGGCCGACACATTAAAAAAATTCCTTTCGATCCGACATAGTAGCTATGTGATCAGAACACATTTGTTTTTGAAAAAATCAGCTAGAATGATTTGGAAATAAACTGTATATTAATTTTGTTTATTGTTTATTCAAGTGTAATTGTTTTATCAAACTAAATTTGTTCCGAATCACCTTATCTTTTTTTTGTCCAAAAGATAATTTCATAACTCCGAACAACCCAAAGGGCTACAAACCACAATTCAGAACCCTCAATTGGGTAAGAAGGACCTTAACTTTCAGTGTGTCCATTTGGATTGTATATGAATACACTGAATTTTGAGAGGCAATAATATCCATACAAAGGGTGGAAGAAGTTCCATACAGGAAACGGAGATCTCCATAAACCGAAGTCTCCACAACCAAACCAGATCCCCCACATGGGAAAAATGAAAAGACATAAACAAAACCAGAAAACCTTCGCCATTTTTTACGTCGTCATAAACCGCCGCAGCAGATCTGCCAACTTTATTCACCAGAGGAGCAAACTCGAGCCCCCTAACCGCTTATCCACCCCCAAATCGGACTCTAGCTTGGCCAAAAAGAAGAAAATGGGTCAGGTCTGTGGAGATAAGGTGAGGCGGAGATGGGTGTTGTTGGTGGAGGCCGGAGCTGGAGGGGTTCCAATAGGAGAGATGAGAGGAGAAGGGGGGATCATCGTGCGAGTGAGAGAGGTGGAGGCCGCCGTACCCCCAACTCTAATATATATGTATCCTAGATAGAATGAGAAGAAGAATTTCCTAAAGAGGGAGAGAAAATAAATCACCTATTTAATGAGAGGGAAAAAAATAGTTTAGATTAGTTAAAGAAACTTGAGATAGGCCTATCATTAGTTGCAGCAATGATTTGAGCTGCATAAGGAGGATGATGGGCAACTTGTACAGGCTTGTGGAGAGTACTGACTTATGGAGCTGATGTTAGGTACTTGACAAATAATATGGGTGATTGGTGAAGCTGAACAAGATGAACAAAACTTGCAGATGCTCATGGTAAAAGCGCATGGATGCATTAAGGAACAAATGACGCTGAAGCGCAGACAACCGAATCAGATGGTGTGTGATATTTATGATCAGACGGCATGCAATTGGTTGTTAAGGGATTTTTGTGGAAGCTTTAGACAGAGGAATTGAGATGGCGACATGACGATGCATCACGGGTTATCTTCTTTGTGAATTAGTGACTGAGATCCTTTCCAAATATGTGGCCACATTAGGGAGGAGAGATGGTGTCACTGGATAGTGTCTTAATGATTGGGCACGACATTCGATGATTGATTGAAACGAATCACAGCATTCGGGGGAGTGCTGCAAGCGCTCAAGCAACGAAAGAGCGCAAATAGAAGTGGCCTCTATTGCATTGTGAATTCTGTCAAAACAACACTTCGCTATTGAAGGAGAATGGGTTTTAAGTGCGACTGTCGTGACCCCTCCATGGTTTCTTGGAAATTTCCAATGGTTTATGGCAATTTTTACTAAGACATTTTTGTTTGAAGATGCGAGTCATCCAAATTCGAATGTGACGAGCTATTCCGAAGTTCTTTAAGAGACAGGTAGATAATGTTGAGCAGATGAAGCTCTGTTGGATTCCATAGATATTGTGTTGCGAGTTTCTGTTCAGGGGGATGCACACTACATTGTTCTTGAGCATGGCAAACCACAAACACTCCATTCAGGGGGTGTGAGCACTCCTGTCAAGGGGTGCAAAATATCGGGGATGAAGTCATCATGAGCCACAAAGATTTAGCAAATCATGAAGACGTTTTCAGAGTTATGTATCCAAGTTTGGGGATGTGTGATGAAGCTCAACAGGGAATGCAGTGTGTTAATGGAGACAGACGTCAGCCTCTTCCTAGGCGGTGTGTAAGACCATCGGGTGGCATGAGCCTCTAGTGTGAGTAGAGGGGTGCTAAGATGATTTGTTGGATAGAGACATGCTAGAGTGGCAATGTTTGTTCCACTTGGTTGGAGGGTTTGATTGTTGACTTGGTCCATGTGTTTTTCCTCCCAAGGGGATGAAATTGAGATACATGGGATAAATCCCCAAGTGTCGGCAGATCCACCCCAACCATTTCACGCTAAAGTTTTTAAGGCTGTGTCCCCTTATTTCTGTGTATATAGGTACACATTGAGAGAGGGTGAGAGGTGTGGGTGGTTCAATGTAATCTGGAGAGGGGAGCCAGAGTTGCTCCCTAGAATATTTTTTTATCTTTGTACATTTAAGATTAATATACAGAGTGAATTTTTCATCGATTTTCTTATGTGCGTGTGTCTTGTGTATGAACCTCTAAGCACAACAGAGGCAAAGTTACAGATTGATTGTTTAACCGGTAGGCTCAGTTTGGATGACAATAATCTTGAGGGGGGTGAGAATGTGATACCTTCTCTCTATGATTCCAATATTTGGAGGAGACAGGACGAGAATGTGATGTTATTCTTCTATGATTCCGGCGTTTGGAAGAGACAAGAATAGAAATGTGATTTAAGTCACATTCCCAAACTGAGTGGAATTTGATCCCTCTCACCCCATGAGAATTTTAGATTCCCGACTCATTCATTAAGAAAAGAAAATATTGACTTTAATAATTTTCCAAAATAATTGATTCCCACCCTAGATTATCGAATTAATACAAATACCGAAATGAAATTACCTTAGGTATCCAATTCATAGGAATTCGATTCCCAATAATCTTATTTCTATTCCTACCCAAGAAAATCCCTAAGAATTCGATTCCCGGTAATCATATATCATGTGTCTGAGAAGCGCATTTTAACAAAACCGTATAAAATAAACATATAAAACAATAAGATGCAAACCACCTCGTGAAGCAGAAATTAGGTGGAAAAAAAAGAAGAGAAATGGATCCTCTTCAAGTTTTGGAAAAAATAGCTTGGTCAATTTTGGCATTTTGGGGATCCTAGGCCCGCTTCAATGATCAGAACCGCTCAGTTTGTAAAACTCGTCGAGATCTTGAGTCCTAGTAAAATATGGGCGTGTTTGCGATAACTGTGGATACAAATTTTAAATTATAACTTTAGATTCTGCTGCATATTCAAAAGTTTAGATTTTAGTAGACGAAGATAAATATGTTTACCATACCTGCGAAAACTACAACAAAATTTGATATTGTTTACTACAAAAAGTTGGGAAATCAGATTTTATGAAACTTAAAACCGAAAATCCGATCCGAAAAAGCTTCAGAAGCTACTCAAACCTAGCTTTGGATTTTATAGCTTTAGACTTTTTTTAGCTTTTCAAAATCTGTAGAATTTGAGAATCAGTTATCAAATTTTTTTGGTAAATACTAAAATATGAATTTGAAAAACTAAAATATCAAAATCTGCAAAAATAATAATTTATCATAAACACTTACCAAGTCGAGTGATATCCAATTAATACTATAATTTTGTAGCACATTTATTTGAAAATAATATACAAACTCGCTGAATGAAAACTCCATTTATATTAGATAAACACATAGGAGTATCTATCACTATTCCTTTAATTTCCGATCGACGTGATTTCTAATAGTGAAATTCTCGGCGAGCTATATAAAAATAAGGATTGTTCATTCAATTCCAGTAGATAGGTTAATAAGGTTGGGTTTGGGTCTGGGATTGTTAGATTTCTTGGAGGGTTCCAACCTAAAATCAATTGGCAATAGGTGGAGTAGTCTCTAGAATTTATTAACCAGGCTTGGATGGCCTAGATAGGCGATGTGGGATTTAACACTCCCCTCACGTGCAGCCCGGATGCATGTGGAGGTACGAATTGAGAAGACCGGAAGATTTGACTCGGGCGATAGAGAATTGACCACATCTGAGGTGCGGCCACCGAAGACCTGACTCTGATACCATGTTAGATTTCTTGGAGGGTTCCAACCTAAAACCAATTGACAATAGGTGGAGTAACCTCTAGAATATATTAACCAAGCTTGGGTGGCCTAGATAGGTGATGTGAGATTTAACACTCCCCCTCACGTGCAGCCCGGATGTACGTGGAGGTACGAATTGAGGAGACCAGAAGATTTGACTTGGGCGACAGAGATTTAACCGCATCATGAGATGCGGCCACCTAAGATGTAGCTCTGATACCATGTTAGATTTCTTGGATGGTTCCAACCTAAAACCAATTGGCAATAGGTGGACTGGTGGAGTAGCCTCTAGAATTTATTAACCAGGCTTGGATGGCCTAGATAGGCGATATGGGATTTAACATGGTATCAGAGCTACGTCTTGGGTGGCCGCATCTCATGATGTGGTTAAATCTCTATTGCCCGAGTCAAATCTTCCGGTCTCCTCAATTCGTACCTCCACGTGCATCCGGGCTGCACGTGAGGGGGAGTGTTAAATCCTACATCGCCTATCTAGGCCACCCAAGCTTGGTTAATATATTTTAGAGGTTACTCCACCTATTACCAATTAGTTTTAGGTTGGAACCCTCCAAGAAATCTAACAGAGATTGGGATATATAATCTATAAAAAAACACACGTTAAGAAAATTTTAGATTATCCCAATATACCCTAACCGAACCTTATCAACATATCTACATAAATTGAATTAACAATATTATTACACATAAGTACAAATACACAATATTTGAAACTGCCCCTTTTAAAACGCCAGCGGTTATCTCATGGTTCTCCTACAAGCGAGACCAAGGTTAGAGTCTCGACAGAGGAGTTTGGGGTTTGGAGCTATGGATAGCTTCTAGACCCCCTCCGAACTAACTCATTAACTCCCCCGCTAATCCCCACTAATGTATATCAAATGGCAAAAAAAAAAAACGCCAAAACTGAATCGTTCAAAAAATTCAGAGAGAAGCCACTTCTTTAAAATTAATAAATGTATAAAATACATACAGCCACATGTTTTTCTAAAGGAAAAATTTAAAATTATTCCACTCGGCTGTCGTTAAAGTTTAAGAAGTGTAAAAAAATGTATAAGAATGTGTGAAAACATATAAAAAAAAAGTAGGAAAAAATATAGTGGAGTATATATATTTTTATCTTTTTCTTAGTTAATTGGCAGTCCAATAGACCGACAAAAACGACCCTTTCCTAAACTAGTAATGCAAAACGCACACCACATTTGTGCATACCAAATGCATACACCTCATCTAGACCGTTCAAATGTTTTTTTGGACGTTCTAGATTTAAAATGCATTATGACCGGTCAAAGAGCTCTATTACCGGTCAGAGTACATTTTAAATTCAGAACGTTAAAAAAACATTTGAACGATCCGAATGGGGTGATATGCAGATGGGATGCACACATATGGTGTACGCGTGAATTTTTCCTTTCTAAACGTCATTGCGCATGGTTCGTGCTTCTTTTTGGAGTTGGTGGACGGAAAGGGTTGGAACTTGGAAGTACGTATTTTACATTTCATAATCTCAAATGTGCTGGGATTTGTTGAGGTGGGCCTATTAGATCATCCATATTGGACTCCACGTGGATTTTAGTGAAATTCCACGGTCATCCATATTGGACCAACTGATCCACCCACAGCTGAGGTTTTAAAGAGGGATTGGATCCTCTTCGGTCCCTTCAGAATGGATTGGACGGTCTTGTTTGTATAATTTTCGCACTCGTTCTGGATCTGTTTTGATGATCAAGGCAGTGGGTATCTTAAATCTTCACAAAAATTCATTATCGTTTAATGTGTTTTTCAAAACACATTTATCTCAAGAAAAATAGGTTTACAAAAATATTGCAGATAAAGACCCATTTTTAAGAGATAAAAATGTTTTGAAAAAACATTAAACGATATTTGAGTGACATAAAATTTGGCGTGCCTAAAATGCTCAATAAGTTTTGCAATAGTAACGGTGTAGATCATCAAAAAGAACCAGGAAAAAACCCGGAACCCATGAGGACAGGGCCGTCGGATCCTGAGAGAGTTGTTTAGCCTGAGCCATTGACAAATGATGTAATATAGATTCTAGAAGGTGGATTAAAGGGCTGTACCTATTAATTCATCTTATTATTGTATCTTTATTTTGACTTGGGAGCTGTTTGTGAAATATAATTTTTTTGAAAAAATATGTGCAATAATTATACGTAAAACACGGAATACAGAATTAAAAATTTTCCTTCAATTTATTTTATAAATATATTCCGCACCTATCATTATGTGATTCTCATTGTATCATAGAATCTATTAGAATCTACCTTCAAGAACATAAAAAATAATTAAATTTCAAATACCCCAAAGTGTAGTACTATAGAAAACTAAAAATACTCTCTAAAAATATTATGTGTTGCTTGGATTTCCTTAAACATAAATTACTTAATATAGTTAATTCCTTACGGTTTGGTGTAATTTATTTTTTCATTATGCAGTAATACTTATTTTCAACATTTACGATTTTATTTCTTATCTCCTTAATTTGCGCAAAAAATAAAAAATAATCATCCCATATATTTTTTCCTAGGTAAAAAGGAAAAATATGCCATCATATTATTGAGATCAAATCTTAAAAAATATTTATGGCTAAAATGGGTAATTCATACAAGTAGCAAACACCATATTCATAGTTTATATTGATGAATCAAAGACAACATACTCAAATAACCACTCATAGTCTATTTTTTACATTCTATTTTCAAATACTATTTAGTTGCGAAATTTATTCTATGTATATCTCTCAAACAGTACGCCAAATTCAAAATTTATTCTAAACATAATTCAAAAATTTAGAATTGATAAGTCATAATGAAAAGTCCAAATTAAAATAGGCTCTCAAACGCCCGCTACACATGTTCTATTTCCGATCAGGCTTTCACTTTTTATTATTAATAATATTTTAGAAGGAAGAAAAAGTATTGTTTAAAATGTTAGGCATCCCGATTTTGACCAACGACTTAAATCTAGGCAGCCATTATTGCTGGTTGGAGATGTTGCCACCGACGAGACTTTGGGAAGACTTTTAGAAATTTAGTTATTTTTTCATTATTTTTCTATTCGAAATTTAGTTGACAGGTATGGATTTCGATTTTCTAGGACTAATTGTGTCACATAACTTATTTTTATTTGTATGACTTTTTCACTTTAGGGTTTTGTATTCGTTCGAGTTTCGGTCATAATTTTATACTTTTCCAATTCCTCTCGTCGAGACAAATCACGGAACTTAAAAAATTTAACGCAGAATGACAAATGCGATTTTTTTTGAATAAAGACAAAAACCAAAAAGTGTAAAAACTTAAGGGGAGCAAGGTCGAGTTAAAAGTTGAGTGAAAAATGAGAAAAATTCCCAATAGCCGTGGCAAAATAATCTGAAAAAGTTGTTTGATCAAAGTTACAACAGAAATTTTTTACTAATGTTGATGAAATTGTCATTTCGCCGTACTCTTGAACATAAATTGTCCAGCCATAACTCAGAAACGTATGAATCCCTCTTAGGGGTTGTGAAAAAGAAAAATGATTCAAAGTTTTCTTCAATCAGTTGGAGAGGGTCACCGCCGGAGTAGTTGGTGGTGGTTTTATTGGAGGCAGCAGTTTTCGTTCGTGATTCGGCTTCGTTATTTGTTTGGAGTTGCCACGGTAGCATGGCGTAATCTCTCTCTTATCGATATCATTGACGGTGGTGGGCTATGGTGGTGACATGTCGTAGCACCTCTCCCTAACCGATGGCGGTGACGAGGCCGCGTTTCGACAAAAGTTTGTTTTCTTGAGGTGTTCGGCTGTTTTGATTGATCCAGAGTTAGGTGGGTTTTTATTTTTCATTTTTTTTATTCAACCTTTGGTTGGATTCCCCTCCCCCTCTCCCTTCACGATGTACCATTCGTCGGAATTTCTTATATATTTAATAATTTTGCCGATAAATAAAAATTATGTATAGAAATTAGACAATTTTAAATTGTTCTTTAGAACAATTAAAACATGATTTAAATGAATAAATTCTTTGTGAAAAAGAGCTTGTGGAAGCCAAATCTTTAGATTTTTACGTATAACGTTTAAAAAAAAATAGATATTTTGAAATCAGAGTCTTTTTTTTTTTGGGACCCATTAACCGAACGAGTCAAATAGTCAATAACGGTCGAATATTAATTTTTCAGTGCTCAAGTTTGAATATTGAAATACGAGGTGGGAGTGTTTGGCACGGATTTACATTTTCAATTCTGCATTAACGAATTTGGGTGTGTGGCCACCACTTTGGAAAATGTATGATACCGAAATGCATTTTAGGAAAATAACTGCATAATGGAGAATTCAAAAATCCATTTATCGGAGATTTTTCGATTCTGATTATACTTTGATCCATAAAACTTTTTTGCAAAATATATTAAACACATTTTATCTAAACACTTTTAGGTTGTGTTTGGATGACTGCAATCTTGAGTAGGACTAGGAATATGATTACTGGAAATCAAATTCCTGGAAATTTTCTTGGGTAGGAATAATAATATGATTACTGGGAATCGAATTCCTAGGAATTGGATACCTGGAAATTGTATTTCGGTGGTTGGATTAATTCAGTAATCTTCTGTAGAAAATTTGGAAATTTATTAAAGTCAACATTTCATTTTCTTAATAAATGAGCTAGGAATATGAGACTCCCACGGGGTAAGGGAGGAATCAGATTCCCACTCAGTGAGAGAATGCGATTCCTGGTTGAATATGTCATCAGGAATCACATTTCTATTTCTCTCTCTGGCAAACATCAGAATCAGAAAAATTTGGCATCACATTCCCATTTCTGTCTCTTCCAAACGTTGGAATAATAAGTAGAAGGCATCACATTCTCATTCCCCGTTGAGATTACTGTCATCCATACTAAGCCTTACTGATTCTTATTATAATTCAGAAATCTATAGTATACAATTTACAATCCAAAATTTTTAAAAATTAATTGACGCCCAAACACCTTTTTATTGTTATGGGTTTTTGAACGTTCGTGTTCATAGGAAGGAATCGTGTTGATAGGAAGGAACTTTTTGAGAATTTTTTTTGAGCCTTTGGATAATAGTCCAAGGGCCTGTTTGGCCACTCCATTTCACGTGAATCGGCTACCCATTAGTACTAGGGCTGCAAATGAGACGAGCTGCTCGCGAGCAGTTCGCGGCTCGGTTCGTTAAGGCTCGATTCGGCTCGCCTCGTTTACTAATCGAGCCGAGCTCGAGTTTTGGGCTCGTTTACTAAACAAGTTGAGCTCAGCTCGCAAAAGCTCGGCTCGTTTAGTAGGCTCGGCTCGTTAAATAAATTAGTCTGACTCGGCTCGATAAGGGCTTGCCTCGTTTACAACCGAGCCGAGCTCGAGTTCAAGTTTTGGGCTCGTTAAGCAAACGAGCCGAGCTCAAACACCACAAAGCTCAGCTCGGCTCGTTTGCAGCCCTACCCATTACTAATGTTTACTGACATTGGTCAATGAAACGCATCTATTATTAGACAGGAATATCCATTTCTTGTTACAGATTGAGGGAAAAAAATTTGGTCAAACAAATAAAATAATTTTTTTTGGAAGATCGTGATGTAAAAGTCCTATAATAAGATTTTGGGTAGCAGTCGAAAGGATTTTATTTTATTTTTTCGGCCGGATACAATTGAAAGGATCAAGCCATAAGTTTTTTTTAATTCATTATTACTGTACTCACTATCTGACTATGTAAAAAAAATAAAAAAAATTCCTTGTTTGAGGAAAGAAAAAAACAATCCAGATTAAGGAGAGTTTTTTTTTTTTGTCAATTGATAGAAGAAATCAATTACATAACATATGAAATACAAATGAAGGATTATAAAAAACAAAGTACAAAGAAAGGGGGAAAAACCCGTTACAGGATAGAAACAAGGAAAAGGGGAAAAGTGGCCAACGAAATGAAATACAAGTTATTTATTGGATGGGGTGGTACTTGCGTTTGCTCATTGAAATACAAGTCATTTTCACACTCTTTTTATCCACTTATACTCTTCTTCTTTTTTGTTGTTGTTGTTGTTGTTGTTGTTTATATTCACATTCAAATTACTTTATTACCCTTACATTTTGAGTCACTTTTTCTTTGTAAATGACAATTTAATATTTTCAAGTTAATAAAAACAGAAAATAGAATGTCATCGAATAAAAAGAGAAAAACCCATACAATTATCTTGAAGAAGAAAAAATATGATAAAGACATCATAGAAGTAGTAATTTTGACTTTGGATGATAGCGAAATTCCTGCAGAAAAGTTCACAGGACTAGAAATATAAAATTATAAATGGTCAGCAGCTGGTTTCACATGATTAAAGATATCCGTGGTCAAAAAGCACCAATTTTATCGGAAGTCCCCAAGGGACCAAAAAGCACCAATTACATCAATTTAGCTTGGATCCGGCTAACCACTGCCATATAGCAGTGGCTATTTTTTTTTTTTAACCGAATGATTCAACGTTTGTACTTCTTTACCCACTTGTCTGACAACTCTTCCCCTCCCAATCAGTCATCAGTCTCTCTTCTCTCTCTCCCCTTACTTTTCTCTGTCTCTCTCTTTGTACTTTTTACCTCGAGTCATGCTAGGGGTACACTATTTTGGTGTACACCAAATATACACCTCTTCTATGAGACTTAAAATGGGTCTCACACAAATGATCGGAGCCGCTCAATATTTTTTTAAGGACATCTGTAAAATATTAGCTTATTCTAACATCGGTAAGGTTTCGATTGATTATTTTCCCGATTTCATATCAGTAAATTGGGCGCAGAATCGATCGAGTCATTACCGGTGTTAAAATGAACTAATTTTTTTACAGAGACCCTTAAAAAAGAATTTTAAAAATATTGAGCGGCTCCGATCATTTG
>JAXBDA010003723.1:0-32904 GCA_036023075.1 Gaultheria prostrata | reverse complement strand
TTGTGCTTATGTTTAGAAACTTTTAGAAGCATATATATTATAAGTCTTATTGCATAAGGTGAAAACTAGATTTGTATTGTTGTGCTACGCTTTAAATTTAGTTTTAAGCTTAATAGAAATTGGTGCCCCCACTATAGGAAATTCCTAGATCCGTCCCTGATTACAAGTGCGGTGGACTGTAAATTTCGGAGATGACTGTTTTTAACAAATTAGCCGTAGTTTTAATCAATTTACATTTTCCCCAATTTGAAAAGAGAACTAACAATGAATAATCACCCAAAGATTCTTTCGGGTGGAAATTTCATCAGCCTTAATAATTATTGACTGCGTCGTCTTCCAGATTTGAAACTAAAAAGAAGCTAGCTTATTGAGCTTAGGGCCCGCTACAAGTGGTGGCTAGCTCATGCGGTAGAACTCTTAGATGCCCCACATTGCATCCCGGGATTGAATCTCATTCCCTCCTCCCTCAAATAATAGATTAGGAATGACGAAAGACAAAAAAAAAAAAAAAAACTTAGGGCCCCCTTGGATGGGGACATAATTGGGGGATGAGTTTGGTGTCCAGAGTCGTTATTCTGGGCCCACACGTTATCCATGCTTTGGAAGGGAAATCGGATACCCGGACTATTTAGGCCCATAAAGCTTCCTCTCCTAAAACTTACTCTCTTTCTTGCTACTATCCGGAACAAGAAGCTCGGGTACAATTTTAGGCTTAGTTCAATATTTGATAAAATCAAGTGTTGATTTTAACAAATGAGGAGAAACTTTGCTAAAAACAACACTTGATTTAACCAAATGAGGAGTTGATTTTAGCAAACCTTCTCCTCGATTGCTAAAATCAACACTTGATTTCATCAAATGTTTTTAGCAAATGAAAAAGTATATCCCTCTCCTTTAGTGCATTTCCACTTCTGTCGTCCAGAAATAAACACTTCCTCCAATTCTTTTGAAATCAGACCCGTTTACGTTACGACCTCTGAACAAACTTAATTCACAAATCTTGACCATTTTTTTTGAGAAAAGTAACCTCTTTTTCAAGTTTGAAAAATCTTGCCTTAAGCCTTTTGAGAAGAAGTAGGTTTTGTGGTGTTAATCACTCTATTTTTTTGTATATATAAGCACTTTCAACAGATACAGATTTTTTTTTTCTTTCAATTGATTTTCTTATTCTTCATTTGTTTTTGCGCGAGCTATCTCCTTTATTACAGCCTAAAACAGTGGCAACTCCAAAAGTTTTTAAGTATTGGTTAAATAACAAACACAAAATATCAATTATTAGAAAATAGAATAACGTCTTGAAAAAAGATAATGCCAAAATTGTTTTGCTAATATCAAAGTTTTGATGTATGAGATCTTGTACCCTGCACATGATTCATATCTTTTATGTGTTATAAACTTATAATTTTGGTATTTACAAAAATACTAGTAATTATTAGCGAGCATTGTTAAATCAGTCCCATGACTCCCATCCCTTTCCTAACCGCAATATTTGCCAATCACAATTATTCATTTATTTTTTCTCTATTATTGGTCCTAAAAATTTAGAAACTTGGATAAAAAAATCGAAAATAGGCATATACAATAGCTGTAATAACCCGAATTTTCATAAATAAAAATTTGAATTATAATTTTAATAATTATAATTTTCTTGAAAAATTATTTAAATGTCAATCGATTTATTTAAATTAGTATATATATGTCCGCGTGACTATTTACACATGCCAAGGGCTACACCGTAATTTTCCCTACATAAAATCCTAACCCTACACTTATGTCACTCCTCCTATGTCATCGCGATGACATCACCTTGTAGACCTCATCTCCTAGCCACATGCCTAAGATTCTCCAATAAGTGCCTAGATTGCGTAGGATTCTCCAATAAGCCCCTAGCCCCCCCTCCCCCCCCCCCCCCAAAAAAAAAAAAATAGTACTTAAAGGAATTGGTCATTTAGCATATTGAAGCCAATTCACTTGCCAAAATATTTCCCCTTCTCAATTGAGCAAATTTTGGGAGAGGCCCTTCAGTTGCTCTTGTGACCCTGTCTATTTTTGGTTAGGGGCAGGGTTTTGTAGTTGTAAGCCATTTTAAACAAGCCAAACACACTTTAATTTTTATTTTTTTTCCTTAAATTTTATTTTATTTTATAAAAATGTTTTTCAAAATTTATATTTTCCTTATCATGGCATTTGGCAACTTAATTTATTTAATAAAAATTTATTTTTGATTTATTATGTATTTATTTATATTTGTGAAGTCCATTTATTTAATTAAAATTTGTTCAAAAATTTATTTTTTTTCCCCTTATTTGGTAAGTCCATTTATTAAATTCTATTTATTATTCAAAAATTCATTTTAAATTTCCGTAATTTTTTTTCATTATTATGGCATTTGCCAACTTAATTTATTTAATAAAAATATATATTTTATTTATTATGTATTTATTTATTTTTCTGAAGTCCATTTATTTAATGAAAATTTATTCAAAAATTTCTTTTTTTTCTTATTTGGCAAGTCCATTTATTAAATTCTAATTATTATTCAAAAAGTTATTTTTATTTTTCCTCATTTTTTCCCTTATTAATATTATGGCAAGTCAAATTTCAACTCTCTCTCTCTCTCTCTCTCTCTCTCTCTCTCTCTCTCTCCGTGATATATTGTGTAATTACAAAAAATTAATTTTCACCTATCAATTTAAAAATGAAAATTTTCATATTTATTATTCAAAAATTCATTTTTTATTTTTCCTCATTTTTTGAAATATAATTAAATTTATTTTATAAAAATGTATTTTTTACTTATTTTTCTTATTCAAAATTAAATTTACGATTTCTTATACAAAATTTTATTTTTATCTTTCCTCATTCTTTTCGTTGTAATACCATGTCGTGCCCGTGCCACTTCCGTTTCGTGTCCGTGCCGTGCCCGTGCCACTTTCGTTTCGTTACCGTGCCGTGCCCTTGACACTACCGTGTCGTGCCCGTGCCCGTGCCATGCCAGACTAAGACCGTGCCGTGCTTGATTAAGTCAGTGTCGTGCTGTGTCGTGCCACACTAGGCCAACTATCGTGTCGTGCCCGGCTTAGACCGTGTCGTGCCAGGCAACTACCGTGCCGTGCTCATGCCGTGCCCACCCATTTCCGTGCCCCGTGCCCGTGCCCGCTCAGACCGTGCCGTGTCGTGCCCAACTTTTACCGTGCCCAAACCTTGCTCGTGCCGGAGTTTTTCGTGTCGTGCCGTGCCGGCAAGACCCATTTGACACCTCTATGAACAAGGAAGGATAAATATATTCAAAATCTTTTTACCTTAAAACTTATAGAACGGAGTTAAAGTTATTCACATATATCTATCGAAATCCGATCATACTGATATAATTTTTACTCCGTATAGTTCTTTGGGTGGAGAAGAACTTGGGTACCGGGAGGGTGCTACGTGGTACCTTCTCGGTACATCTGAGCGGTCTAACATTGCAACTAACGGTCCAGATTGAAAGTCTCATCCAATTTTTAAAAATATAGAAAAAGAAAACAAAAAATGCATTTCAATTTGGACCGTCGGATGCATTTTTGGACGATCCGAATGCGCCGCATGAGTACCACATCACCCATACCCTATTTGCACCAAAAAATTTCTCCCATTATAAATTCCCCTTGGCCCTCACCCTCTCCTCCTCAACCTCCATTAAATTAGCTAGTAGTATCTTGCTATAAAAAGTACCCTCGGTTTCTCTATCTTGTTCTGACATTCATTTCTAAGCGGCCTAGTCTCTCCAGATATGGCAGCAAATCCTCCCATGCTTATCATACCCCCCACCAAATCTAAAAACCGTCTTCTCGAACATAAGGAGCCCCACCCCCGCTAACTTGAAATTCGAAAGACGAGACGTTTGCAAGCCTCTCCGGGTTTCAAATGAGAGCTCCTCCCAGTCCTCCAATTCCAAACCCATCACCACAGCTACCCCCGCTATTGCAGGCGAAAGATTCGTCCCTCCGTTTGCTCCGCACCAAGCCGGATAGGACGTAATCGTCGAGGCCCTCTCGCAGCTCCGCATGTTAAGTTACTTAAGTAATGTGTTAGGGGGAGATCAGCTTATGTACATAACCCATCTCTCCATACTCTATACTCACGATTTTTTGTTCACGTCTCGGATGCAAAACTATAATCCAAACTGTTCACCTCATATTACACCCAAAGGAGAAAATTTTGTGTGCCAATAGGGTACCACGCTGTCAAGCACACGTGGTACCCGTAGCCAATCATTCCGCGCCAACACATGAAAAAGTCAGGATGGCAGTCGGTTGCCCAGAAGACCCTTTAAAAGTGAACGAAAGTTTCACTCCGTTAGATTTTTCTCTCACTCTCTCTCAGCATAATTTAGAAATATTCTTCTCTCAGCTACTTTTAGTGTTCTTCTCTCTCACACTTTACTCTCTCCCACGTTTTCCACCAAACCCAATTTCCCAGTGCAAATTCACAGTCTCTCTCTCTCCAAATTCACAACAAAACCTTCTTAGCTTAATATTTTCGTTATTCATCAACAAATCAACCCTTGTTATTAAACAGAATTGGAATTTAATTCTTGCTTTGTTGAAAGAAGGAAAAAAAAAAGATCAGAATTAATTCTGGACACCTCAATAACTCTTCTTAAGCCATAAGACCATTAATAATATGTTCTGAAATAGGTTTCGGTAATTTGGCCTATGGTATGAGCGAAAAAAGGAAATGGAAGACCAGATTATTATTTGAGGAAGCAAGCTGCAATCTTTAACAAGTCAAGAGTTTGGCTTGGTTGCTTCAAAATCTAGCCATGAGCTTCTTAGATAACACCAATGCGGCAGTGCTGGAGTAAAGGATTCACAATGTTCGTCGCCTTATCTAGTCGGTGTACACCATATTTTCACTTTCCGATCTTCCAACAACTAAGCATCTTGCTATATCCACCAGGTTTGGCAATTTCTGGAAAGCATTGAAAGCAATTTCTATGATTAAATGTGTGTGTGTGTGTGTGTGTGTGTGTGTGTGAGAGAGAGAGAGAGAGAGAGAGAGAGAGAGAGAGAGAAGAGAGAGAGAGAGACTCCTATGAAAAATAGGAGGTGGGAATTCTCGAATAAGAGAGAGAGAGGGAGAAAAAAACACTGCAAACATGAGGACTAACTACTGAGTGTTAACGGACGTTTTTTATTTCTAATGTCTCCGTTACAATTACAAAATTTGAGTGCTGCAGTGGTAGAGTTCCAAGTCAACCTGACATGGATGACCTGTGTCAAGTTTTCATTGGCTACGGGGTACCACGTGTGCATGACAGCGTGGTACCCTATTGGCACACAAAAATTTCTCGGGAAAATGGGCAGTGCTTTGCTTACATATCGGGACAGGTATCCATTTAATACTAGTATTTTCCTACCCCTTAGCTTTTGTTGGATAAGAAATTAATGTTAACATACTAGGATGCAAAATTACTTAATTTCATTAGTAGTACTATACTAGATATTTCTCTCTAAACCCCGCTTAAATAATTTATTTCAGTCATAAAAAGTACCCATTTACTCACTCAACCATCAACCAATCATAAATCTCACTGCTTGTCTTCACAGTTTTAAAAATCAACCATTCTTAAATCTTCGACAATGAGACATACTAGATATTTCTCTCTAAACCCCGCTTAAATAATTTATTTCAGTCATAAAAAGTACCCATTTACTCACTCAACCATCAACCAATCATAAATCTCACTGCTTGTCTTCACAGTTTTAAAAATCAACCATTCTTAAATCTTCGACAATGAGACCTATCTTCCTAAGGCAACCGAACCATGTGGCGTAGCCAAAAAATTGTACCAGTGAGAGCACAATACAAAATTGCCAGCACTTTTGTTAGGTGAAAAAAAAAAATTCTTCTTTAACAATCTAAAATGTCTTGATTTTAATTTGAACTTTTCTTCAAGTTGTATTCCTACTTTAATGGTGCTTAACTATATTACATTATTTTCAACACTAAGGAGAGAAGAGTTTTTGATAGATTTAAGAAGAGAAAGAGAAATAAGGGAGAATTTAAAAGAAGTCTCACTTGACTTACATTTTATGGTAATGTAGTAATTATAATAACGTGAACACGTAATCGAGGCAAAAATTCAGTGAATATATTGAAGCTTGCTTGTGAGCAATTAATTATTCAGTGGTCCTAAGGCATCACCATGTGGTGCCTTAACAACATTCTCCATCACTTTTTTTCATCGGCCTTCGGCATCATATATTTAGGTGTAACTCATGCATTTAGTAGTATTGAATTCCACATAAATGTGTAACAGAATAACATTATAATACCATGTGGTTTCGCCCCAAGAGCACTCATTAATTTTTTTATACAAAAATGTGATATACTAATAAAACCTCCAATAATTTTCTACAAATGCAAAAAAAAAAAAAAGTGAAACGCCAAAATCCAGTGAGGGCTGTGGTCTCCATGTGGCTCCGCCACTGAACTAAACCGTCAATTTTTATTGGATGAAAGGTTTCTTATTTTTTGTCCATAAAAAAATCCAGTCGATTGTTGCTTAATCTTTTACTTTTTAAATTTACCTCAACATGTGGAATTAGAAAAAACTTTAAAAGTTAAACAAAACTAAAAAACAATTGAATAAAGTCAAAATAATCTAACTACAATATGGTTTGCATGTTTTGGATTATTTGTCTTTGGTAAACTTTTTAAAGATTTTAATCATAATTTTTTATTTTACTTTTTAGATTGCTCTCTTTGAAACCAATCAATAATCCATAAAAATTGATGCAAACTAACCCAAAGGACCAAAAAAATTAAATGATGCCCAGAAAAATACAGCATGACTATTTAAGTCAAATCCTTAGTTTCACACACGCGCGCGCGCACACACACACACACATATATATATATACATATATATATACATATATATACTAGGTTCAAGGCCTCGTGCCTAGCACGAGTTTTATGCCCGTGTATTTTAATTCAGATTTTGCTTTGAGGGAGGTTAAAAAGAACTCATACTGAAATAAGCTTGGATGTGCAACCAGCTAAGTTATAGAAGTCTGGGATAAACTATAGACATCTGTCACATGCATGGGTCGAATTCCAAAAACAAAGACTTTCGCACCAGCCGTTAAAAAGGGGATCAGAAATGGCAAAACAACAAACTCTAAGGACTCAAATACGTAATTAACCAAACACTCAATTTGAAAACTCCCTCTTTTACAAGTCTCCAAGGGGAGGATATCCAAACCGAAGGCCATATAACAGGCTTGGCCGAATCCCATGTCTTACCACATTTGCCCAATTTGGACGATTTTACCCATCGATTTTGTTTGCCCTCTGTTGGTATTTTCGTAGTTTCAGTTGATTTGGTTGTCCTCAATAGTCTTTTGGCATTTGCTAATACCCCTTTCAATCTTTCCCCGAAATTCCCGCTATGTCCCTTCTCATTTTTTTACGCTGGAGAGAGAGCAGATTCCCAGGCGATAGAGAGAGAGAGACAATGGCGATTCAAGCCGATTCAAGCTCGCGGTGGATCGGCTGTCTGCCATCGCGATCCAACCACGTCGGCGCACCACCAGGTCCTTCTGTCTCTCTCTTTCTCTCTCTATATCGTTTGAAAATTTCGATTTCGAATTTTTGAAAACCTAATTTTTGAAACCCCAATTCGTGAATAGGGTTTCGATATCCCTATTCCTGAAAGATCTTGAGTGGTTACAGAGCTGGTGGTGGAACGAGGGCTTCAGCTGTTTGAAGAAGATGAAGACACGATCCGGTCGGCGGCAGCAATATGGCGCCGGCTAATGCTTTGATCAGCATGAATGTGATGAAGCTGAGAACTACTTTTACCAGATGAAGGATGAAGGCAATTCCCCAAATCTTTACCATTATAGCTCTTTGCTCAATGCTTACTCAGTAGATGGAAATTTTAAGAAGGCTGAAATGTTAGTTCAAGATATGAAATCTGCACGGTTAGTACCAAATAAGGTTTGTTTTCAATTTTTCTTGCTGCTAAAAGTTTACATGTTCCTCCAGCTGTGTATCCACATTCACTCATAACCCTGGGTTTTTATTACATGGGTCTTGTTTTATCTTTCTGTGTCAAAATGCATGTTCAGATGTGGTACCAAACCAAGAATGCCACCTTTTGGTCTAAATGTGTAAACATTTCATACCTGCCTTCAACCGGCCGAAATACATAATCATGGTTTCATGTTACAGGGGTCTTGTATTGTCTTTCTTTCATCTATTTATTTCCCCCCAGTTTTCTGTCTCTCTTCCTTGCTTTTCTCTCCAGTCTTTTTTTGTTGTTCAGCATGGGCGTGCATAATTGCATTAAGTGGAGCTCAGGGAAATGGTTGTTCAGATATGCCTTTTACCATCATCCTAATTGAATAACTTATACGGAAATGATTTTCACACCCCCCCCATTTTACAATCACACTCTCTACATGAATCGACAATATTGCCCTTTTTCAATACACATTTTTCACACATCCAGGGGTAATATTGTAAATTCATGAAGATAAAGACAAAAAATGGAGTGTTTATTGTAAAATGGGGGGTGTGAAAATCATTTCCCTAACTTATATTCATGTTTCTTTTCAACAGAGATACAGTACCTCCGCCATTATGATGAGTTGATGACCAATTTTTACTAAGCTATGTACTTTCTATTTCATTGTGTTTTAGCACTCTTGGAGACTATATGGACTTTACGTTGTGCATAATCTGGCATCTTTTCTGGAAATGCTCAATTTTCTTTGTATTCCTCAGATGGCTACGCCCACAGTATTATGATATCTGCCTTTTGCCGAAGTGAGCTATTTGAAGAGGCAAAGCAACTGGCTTGTGATTTTGAACCACGTCGAACAAATATGACTTGGTTATTATGAATACAATGCACAGACAAAACTTAGGGCCGAACCGATCCGGACCGAACCGATCCGCACGTTTTGAATTTTATGAATACAATGAAAGGAATATGTAAACTTAGGGCTGTTCAAAAAAATTAGTGAACCGTGAATTCGGTCCGGACCGAACCGATCCGCACGTTTTGAATTTTAACCGTGGATTAATGGTCCGGACACAGATTCAAAAAATAAAAAACCGTGACTTGCGGTCTAGACACGGGTTTTGATTTTGAAACCGTGGATTAACCGATCTGGAACGTGACATTTTTATTATATATAATTTTTTTAAAAATAAAAATATATGTATAGATAAATAATTTTACCACTTTTATAAATATTGTCAATTTCATATTTTGATATGAATGGTTATACTGTTATCTCCTATAAAATCTATGAGATAAATATTATACGGAAGTCTTCTACTATATATACTCGTTAACTTGCAGAATTCTAAACCTAATCTCACTAATCCACCTCCCTTCAGTCCAGTCGTCGTCGTCCTCCTCCTCCTTCTCTCCCTCTCTCTCTCTCTCTCTCACACACACACACACACACTTGGATCATGCACAGACAAAACGCTTTTGGAGTATTGAACGAGCGACCATATTGTACATTTTCATTTTCAAAAATCCGTGAAGTGTTTGTTTCAATGTTGAGTTTGAGTTTTTGAATGAATTGATGATTTTTATTTAGAATAAGTTGAAAATCCGTTGACAAATCCGTAATCGATCCGTGTCTCGCGGATTAGATTGAAACCGAACCATGAGATTTTTTGATCGGACACGAATTCTATTTTCAAAAAATCGTGACTCACATATTAGGATTAGATTTATGCCAATCCAAATCAATTAGGACCGTGAGCACCTCTATGTAAACTTGTTATTCAGCAGTGCAAGCTTGGTTCCAACCCGACTTGGCCAACCCGACTCCGGCACATGTACCTGTACACGTGCACCCATTCTCGAACTCCAATAGGGAAATAAAAGGTCAAAATCCGAAAGGAACAAGACAAAAACAAAACAGAACTTCAGTCCTGGCCTGCATGTGGCGGCTATATCAAGACTTGTCTCTCACCTCTCATCATCGTCTCTGCATTCTACAAGAAACCAAATCTTCAGTCAGACATGGCGGCCAGTTATGCAAACCCTGCCCTCTCCAATCCTCCCTCCATCATCATTCCTAACACCAAATCCCAAATCCCTTTTGCCAAATCTAACCTCCCCTTCACCTTCAATTACAATCGACCCACCACCACCACCCTCCGCCGTCCTCGCCACATCTCCAATGTCCTCTCAAACTCCAAACCCACCACCACCACCGTTACCCCTTCAACATTCATTTCTCGATTTGCCGCTGACCAACCCAGAAAGGGCAGCGACGTCCTCGTCGAAGCCCTCGAGCGAGAAGGCGTAAAAGACATCTTCGCCTACCCCGGCGGCGCGTCTTTGGAGATCCACCAGGCCCTTACGCGCTCTGCCACCATCCGCAACGTCCTCCCCCGCCACGAGCAAGGCGGGATCTTCGCGGCGGAGGGCTACGCACGCGCCTCCGGCCTCCCCGGCGTCTGCATCGCCACCTCCGGCCCCGGCGCCACTAACCTCGTCTCGGGACTCGCCGATGCGCTGCTCGACAGCGTCCCTATCGTTGCCATCACCGGACAAGTACCAAGAAGAATGATTGGAACCGATGCTTTTCAAGAAACTCCAATTGTTGAGGTAACTAGGTCAATTACCAAGCACAATTACCTCGTTCTTGATGTAGAGGATATACCTAGGATTGTTAGAGAGGCGTTCTTTTTAGCTTGCTCGGGCCGGCCTGGCCCGGTTTTGATTGATGTGCCTAAAGATATACAGCAAAAAATGGTGGTACCCAATTGGGATCAACCCATGAAGTTACCCGGGTATATGTCTAGATTGCCTAGAGAGCCTCAGGAGAACCATTTGGAACAAATTGTTAGGCTTGTGTCGGAGTCAAAGAAACCGGTTTTGTATGTGGGTGGTGGGTGTTTGAATTCGAGTGAGGAGTTGAGGAGGTTTGTGGAGCTTACGGGGATCCCAGTCGCGAGTACTTTGATGGGTCTCGGGGCGTACCCGGTTTCGGATGATATGTCTCTTGGAATGCTTGGCATGCATGGTACTGTTTACGCTAATTATGCTGTGGATAGTAGTGATTTGTTGCTTGCTTTTGGGGTCAGGTTCGACGACCGCGTGACAGGAAAGCTTGAAGCTTTTGCTAGCAGAGCTAAGATTGTGCATATTGACATTGATTCGGCTGAGATTGGGAAGAATAAGCAACCCCATGTGTCAGTTTTGGCGGATGTAAAAGTTGCCTTGAAAGGTCTGAATAAGATCTTGGAGGGTCAAAGAGGTAAGCTTAAGCTTGATTTTTCTGCTTGGAGGAAGGAGCTAAAGGAGCAGAAAATGCAGCACCCGTTGAAGTTCAAGACTTTTGGAGATGCCATTCCACCACAGTATGCAATTCAGGTTCTTGACGAGTTAACGAATGGGAATGCGATTATTAGTACTGGTGTTGGGCAGCATCAGATGTGGGCTGCTCAATTTTACAAGTACAATAGGCCAAGGCAGTGGCTTACTTCAGCAGGATTAGGGGCCATGGGTTTTGGATTGCCTGCTGCAGTGGGAGCCGCTGTTGCTAGACCAGATTCTGTTGTTGTGGACATTGATGGTGATGGGAGTTTTATGATGAATGTCCAAGAGTTGGCTACTGTCCGGGTGGAGAATCTTCCGGTTAAGATAATGGTGTTGAATAATCAGCATTTGGGTATGGTTGTTCAGTGGGAGGATCGCTTCTATGGTGCTAATAGGGCCCACACGTATTTGGGTAACCCATCAAATGAGTCTCAAATATTCCCGAACATGTTGAAATTCGCGGAAGCTTGTGAGATTCCTGCTGCTCGGGTGATGAAGAAGGAAGATCTTAGGGCTGCAATACAGAAGATGTTGGATACCCCTGGTCCGTATCTGTTGGATGTTATTGTACCACATCAAGAGCATGTCTTGCCGATGATCCCTAGTGGTGGAGCATTCAAAGATATGATTACTGAGGGTGATGGGAGATCGAAATATTGATCAACTAAAGCAGTGAATCTCCTTTCAGGCTTTGTATATAGCGACTCTAGGCTTAGCAAAAAGGTTTGGCCTGAGTTTATTTCATTCCCTGTGGTATTGTTTTTTTTTTTTTTTTTCCCTTTTTGTTATAGTGTTTCTTGTAAAGTCATCGGTTGTTTTGACCTCAGTTGTTCCTTTAATGGTAATTTCGACCATCTTGCTGTTTTTATGAAGGTTATGTAATTT
Source organism: Gaultheria prostrata (assembly GCA_036023075.1). Taxonomy (NCBI): domain Eukaryota; kingdom Viridiplantae; phylum Streptophyta; class Magnoliopsida; order Ericales; family Ericaceae; genus Gaultheria; species Gaultheria prostrata. Next base: position 20,675 of record JAXBDA010003723.1, on the reverse strand, counting down.
AGCAGATTTGTCTGAAATTATTTATTGTTGTTTTTTGTCATAAAGTGTATCAGACACATTTAGATTCGCTCCTTGGCTCATTTTGGCACGAAAATCCCAATTGAGCGCCAGCACAGGATTTCACATCATTAATCCCTCCGTACTCTTGGGTTTTCTCACCCGTGTAATGTTGTTTCACAGATAGAAATGAGGATGAAATTGTTAAAATGACCAATTCGGCAAGGTTTCAGGTTACGTCTCGAACTTCTTTCTCATGTCACAGGCTGTCAATTGGTATGAGATTTTTACAATAGGATGTGGATTACCTCATATTGACTCATGTATTATTTATGAAAGTCCAACAAAGCACAGCCATATCATTTTAGTTGATGTGGAACATGTGGTTCTTTTGTTATTGATCAGGCTTCGGTTTATCATCAAACAGCTGCTTTTGGAGATGATATTGTTATTACGGCGTAAGTTGTAACGTGAGGAGTTTCAACTATTTGGTTTCACAGAAATACATTCTGAACATAAGCCTGCACTTGTGGGACGGAACTTGTTTAATTAATTTAACTTGTCTTTTAATGTCCTGTTGCATATATCCCTGCTATTAGTGCATATGGGACTGCAATTTAAAAACAAAACGTGGTGGTTTCAAGGATACCCTTCCAGATGAACTACAAGCTCCTGTGTTGATGGTTAGATTGGGAATAATGAGCGCTTATGGTGCTTCGTTGGTAGGAGCGATGAAATTGGAATTTTCTTGTATGCTGACTGCTGAGATACCAAAAGCTAGAGTTGCATTCATGATTTTTTGCACTTATAGCTTGCCCTATCCACCTCTCTAGCTTATTGAATTTGTTACTGCTGTGGGCGTTGATAGAGAAGCAAATCTGAACCCTAATGAGGTGGGAGATATAGTTGATTGTATAGTTTTGGCACCAGGTTCAGAAGGAGCAATAGAATGCATGATGGCTGGGTTGTATGCTAGTTTTCCTGGTACTTCATCATTGTGATCTTTGGTTGGTTCTTGTTTTTTTCTTTTTTCAATATAGCACGTTATATGGTGGAACATGCTTCCTTTTGTGATTCTGGTGGATCTCTACGCACCAAATAGAATTGTAGTTCTGTTGTATTTTGCGATCATATAAATCCGAATACACAAAATAATTTATTCAGAGATAACTTACACACAAAAATAAAAAATCCAGGACATGGTTTCACTGTAACAAGCTTCGCTACTTTTTATCCCTCTTGTGGTCTATGCATTTCTTATCCTTCTTGTGGTCTATGCATCTGAAGTAAATTGTGAATGCTTCAAACAGATACTGCGCGGCGTGCGCATCAGAACTGTCAACCGGCAATGTTCATCTGGCCTTCAAGCAGTTTCTGTTGGCTCTTGCCGCCTACATAAAAGCTGGATTTTACGACACAGGTAGGAGAATCTGGTAAACAACTACTGCAAAGGTCATCTCCACGTTTTGCCTTAACGTTTATTGTTTTCAGGAGAGGCATCGGTGCTGGAATGGTGTCCATGACAGTTAACCTGATCAGCGGGCTCCCCAAAGCTAACCCAAGAGTATGCATAAGCTCATCTTATCTGAAGGTTTTCTGATTTTGAGTTGTTCTTGAGGCTAGATGTTATGGTCTTATTAACAGGTGGACACTTTCTGCGCGAGATTGCCTTCTTCCTATAGGAATTACTTCTGAAATGTTACATGACGTTATGGTGTTACACTTACCTAAAAAACGTTATGGTGTTACAAAGCAAGAGCAGTACCAGGCAGCTGTGAGACTGTGAGTGCCCATGGGGTCTGGAGAAGGGTTGATGTACGCAGTCTTAGCCCTGCAAGCAGAGAGGCTGTTTCCGAGAATCGAACCCACCCGTGACCTATATGCCACAATGGGGCAGTTTTACCGTTGTGCCAGGTCCGCCTTCTGTCTTCCATATTCTAAGTGCGGTGAAGTTGGTCAAAAGAAGTTTTAACCTTTTGGTTTACTGCAATACTCCATTTTTTATCTCACAAGCACACTGCAGCTGCATCTGGAAAATTCGAAGATGAAATTATTCCAGTCCCTACTAATGTATTCCCTACTAATGTATATTACTGTTAGATTCACTAGCATAATAGGTACTTTTTCCCTCACAATTTCTAGCTGGTGAATATTTAACAAAGATATTGGGCCCAAAACTAGCAAGGAGAAGCATTTTGTGATTTCTGTGGAGGATAGAATTCGACCAGACACCAATATGACAGATCTAGCAAAATTGAAGCCTGTATTTAAAAAGGATGGTTCCACTACTGCTGGTGTTTAATAATGGATGCTTTTGAAATGATGACTTATAGTCCATGCGTTCGGAGATGCATTATATTTTTACTTATAACCTGAATTACTGCCGCTTCATTTTCTAGGGACTTCAAGCCAGGTGAGTGATGGTGCTGGAGTTGTCCTGCCCATGAAGAGAAGCGAAGCCTCGCTACGCTTAAGGGACTTCCAATTCTTGGAGTTCAGGTGTAATACGTATTTCTGACTGCGACAAACTTTCTAAGTGAAATAGGGCTAAGAAATGGTTCTCTTTAGCATTGACTTGATAAGAAACCATGGATTTCGTGGTCTCTGCCTGTTTATGACGTTTTGTTATAAACTGTCATTTGTTGGTATTGGAGTCGCTCTCGTGTGCTTTGAATCTTTTTGTATTTGAATGAAAGGGCCTGAAAATAATTGGAAAGTAAGAGGAGCACGAATGCACGATTACCAGCTTCACTCATCTTCCTCCGCTTTGACTGGTTTGCGTGAGAAGTAAGAACACCTTGCTATTTGACCTATAGCGACATATAATGGCTGTGGTTAGGTTGATAAAAAGGGTAGATTTTATTTCCCTTTTTTGTTCTTGTCAAAACCCTCTTTGGAATCCTCCGAGCCATAACTTTTCCCACTAAGCTTATTTTACATGTGATATCTCCACAATTACTATAGCAGGAAGAGTATTTTATTAACATGCTATCAACGGTTTAAATATTACTATGATCTTCCGACACAAACATGCCATTTTGGGTTGAGATTTGAAAACTTGCCACAGTGCTAAATGACAGTTTGTTCAAGAACAAACATTTTGATATCTCCATTTTCTTAAACAATAATTTCTGACGCTTAAGTGATTATTAAGAGTGAAATGGGTGTATATCTGCGTGTGCAGGGTATCTGATCTTCTTCTTAGGAGTTTGACCCTATTTGTAAGATTAGTTATCGTTGGTTATTTATGTTTTTAAAGGAGGTTTATTATTAGTTTTTTCTCCGTTTTTCATGGGTTGTGTTATCGTAACTGATCTACTGTCGTGCTGATCGGAAAAAAAACTGATCTACTGTCGAAGATAGCGTGGAGGATAAGTTGAATAAAAGGATCATCAGAGTTAGAGATGAATTGAATTAATTCTTCGAAGAGAGAAAAAAGTTTTAGGGTCAAACAGAGGTTGGATCGGACTTAGGAGTGATACCGGAGTTGGGTTCAGTGATAAAAAATTGAATGGCTCGAATAGGGTGAGATGGATAACCATTTTTCTAATCGTTAATGGCTTGGCTAATGAGACTATTGTGCCATTCATATTCTGTCACTTAGTATGGTAACCAGATGCCACTGAGGTACCTTTGCTTTTTCTTTTTGTGCTCATTTATAGTGCCAGAATTGAGGATTCAAAATTAGGGGGGGGGGGGGGGGGGGAAGATCCCCGGATGATGATGCCGTTTTGAGAGTATTCAAACTCTTTTTCCGTGTTATTTGAAGTCAAATGTTACATGCAGTACATGTTGTGTGGAATTGAGTACTTGACCATAGTCATAGGCATAGTGTTCTACATCCTTTTCCTATTCTTTGTTCTTGTAATTGAATTGAGTTTTGGTGGCTTCTTGCTATCTTTGGGGTCCCTTTATCCAGGTTGTATTCATTCAGTTAGTATTTGTACGTCTCTCATTGAACAGTGTATCTATGTTTTTTACTTTTATATTGGTAACCTAAATATTGACGTAGACACCATATATATGATCCTCTAAGACTAAATTTTATAGCCACAGAAAATAACGTGTAGTGGAATAAAAGTGAACACACCTCTGAGCAATGAGCACGAGAAATGGTTTTAAAACTAGTGAGATAAATCACACAAGGATAATGGCGGACTGAAAAACACAAAATTAGTGACATCACTGACATGTAACTATGGGGTTCTGGTATGAAGGCAATTCGTGGGGCTGGTGGTACACGGTTTGGTCATACTTATTTTGGTATATCTGAATAGTTGCCCTCGCGAGTTCTAGATTAGTTGTGACAAAGCTGCAGAAAGGTCCCTCGCGAGTTCTAGATTAGTTGTGAAGAAGCTGCAGAGAACCTTTCTAGGAAAAACAGAATGATTTTTTGAGAAACGAAGAGGCAATTTGTCCCTCCTTTCGGTAGCTTAGAGAGTACATAACTTGGTTTGCCCTACTGAGTACACAGATATTTCTTCGGATACTCCAGTTAATTTCAAATATTTGCTGGATTTGAAACTGTTGCTGTAATTTACCATTTATACGTCCTCAAAGGTCCTTCCCTCTCTCTCCATACCCACCAAATCAAACCAAAGGGTGCAATCCTCCTCAAGGTTCTTCAATGTAGAAACTAGTACGTGTAGAACAACCTGGTTTGCAGTGGATCTCAGTGGGTTGAAAAATCATGTGTTGTCTAGAACAACTTGGTTTCAGCCAAATATAATCTGGGGCCAGGTTAAGTTTTTATTTATTTTTAGAAGACACTTAACAAGTAATAGATTATTACCGTAGAAGAATTAGTTTCAGTCCCTTGACAGTACACCACTATTAGGTTTGGTTACAACTTCCCTTTTCTGTGAGGAATCTCTTAGGACAGTCATTCTAGTACTAAAACTTTTATCGTGCAAATACAAAGTATGTATGTATGTTTACGTTCATACAGACCCTCTACTTCTGTGCCTAAGCTGAGCCTGTTGTTGAGTCAAATGATTTTCTTCTAACCAGAAGGCATGTGATCTTTGAAGGATGAGCATGAGTATTATCAGGGCTGCACAGCATAAAATCCGGCCTGTGAAGCGCGAGATTCAACCGGTCCTCCCCCACAATCAAACCAGTTGCATCAAGCAGAACATGCCACGAATTCCTATGAGCTTCAGACACCCAATGCATTGAGTACCGGGTCCCTTTCACATCCGCTGGGAAAGAAAACAATCCCTTTGGGTTGTGCTTGCATTTCCTCCTAAAATACTGGCTAAGTTGTGACCCCTTGATCCTCAAATCCAACCAAGTTTCCGGCGCGGAGATCACTTTTGAGTCCTTGTAACTCGCAAATTCCCTTACGTAATCGTTTTCTTCTGCAATTAGAGTCATGTAGAAGTTCCCCTTGAAGAAGGGGTAGCTCTCCCCTACCAACATCATGGCATCTTTGTAATTTGGGGTGAAGAGAACAAGGTACTCTTCATCCTGTAATCCACAGTTCTTCAAAACTTTGTTTCGTGCTTGGATTTCAGGAATTGAGATGAAACTACCCGGAAAAGATGATTTTTTGGTTAAGATGTCGAGTAATCTTGATGCCTCCAGCTGGGTTTTGTCTAGAGCAGGGAGATTGCTTCCGAATGATGAGGCGGACGACGATTCTCTGAAACTGCACCTGGGCGATTTTCGCTTTTCGTCTGGCGAGGGCTCTGAAGGGTCTTCTTTGATGCAGAGGTTATAGAGGTCAGTCTTTTCTCCTCCTTCAACAAGGGCATTAGAGTATTCTGGGTATTTTGCTAGAACATATTGTTCTACGTATTGCATTTCTGCTGGTGTGATTGGACCAGACCATCTTAGGTCGAGGCCGTGGAGGGTCGATATGGCTTCAGCTACTATGTGGGCAGGAATAACTGTGTGGGCTTTCTGTTTCACAACCAAAGTACAATTCTATTAATCAGAACTTGAAACCAGAGATTTTCCAGGTGATAACTAGACACAGCAATGACTTGTTTAATTGGAATTACCTTTATAACCAAGCTGCTTGGCCTGCCATTCTTGATTGGTGATTTGGGAATAGAAGCAAATATGGACATCCTTAAATCTGTTTCAGCTTTTGCCTGATTTGTTAACAATATTCTTGTTAGACCATATTCTTGAACAGCCACTTTGGATTGTAAAAAAGGGTGTGATGAGAAAGGGAAGGAGTCAATAAAAAGAATATATTAATAATTTTGTGCATGTCTCTGCATTTCTCACCAAGTGAGTGATTTGGAAACTCTAATTCTTTCCCTTTTTTTCTTACCAAATCACTCGATACAACTGAGCTGTAAGCTTTTGGCATAGTGGGCTCAAGAACACAACTCTAGAGTTTAAGTATGAATGAATCTTTCTGGAAACTGATTTCTTACCTTAGATCCTTTATGCAATATGACCTGTTTCTCGGGTTTCCTCACCATCATGTCGATCCTCTTCACCTCTACCGAATATGAAAAAATACCTTATTTTCTGCTGATAACCAAAACCTTGGTGAGTAAGTCAAAAAGAGAGGAAACGAGAAATGAGAAACTAGAGGAAAAGGGAGGGAAAAGGTAAATTCTTGAAACTTTCTTGTTTGTTGCAGAAATGGATTGGGTTGAGGTACGAAAGAAGTTGACAGAAGTGCTGAGTGAGGAGGAACAGAGGAAATATATATAGACCAAGTCCAAACCTCGGGGGAATATTTTTTGGTGCAGAAATAGGATCTGAAAAATGGGGGTATTAAAGAAAGAAACCCAAGAATTCCTCTCAAAGGAAGAATATGCACGTACGAATTGAACTTAATATTTTGTTAATTAATGGGTCGGAGTAGGGGTAGGGCCCGCCTTAAACCCTACGCGGAGTTCTCTTTTTTATTAGTAATAACCAAGCCGTACATAGGACCCAAATGTTCCGAACTTCATTTACCCTTACATTGGTTCGTGTTGAATGGGCCAGAACTTGAACTCAAGAAGTTCGTCTTGAATGAGTCGGGACTTGAACTTAGGAAGACACATACTGAGTCTAGTCCCTTGAGTTTCGGGATTAGATTAATTCGTTATGGATGTTGGTGGAATTCTTGTTCTCAAAGTATTTAATGATGTTATTAACAAACGAAATATCATGCTGAATTTGGCGACGAAAGGTACCTCTGAATTTTAGATTTTGTACCGAAAGTGACCGTTTGAGAACATATGAAGAGAACTTGTTTATTCTTGAAAAGACATTCTGAGATAAAGATGACTTGAAAATTTATGTTCTCTTTCAGCTCGATAGAAACAATGTTGAGAGAGGGGGGAGGGGCCATTGTAGTTGCTTTCAAGGGGAAGCTTTGTTCAGGGTTAGATTTACATAAAAACTATTATTAACTCATAAAATCTGGTGGAATTAATTCATAATTCGCTTTCAATCCACTAATGAAGGAGATTAGTGGCAATTTATCGTTTGAAACAGCCCAATTGGTCATATTGTTAATGGCAAATGCTAACTCCCTGGGGCACAAGTTTGAGCGTATAAAATGAGTTAAAAAGTTGGAAAACACCATTTTAGATTATAAGGTTAATTAAAAGAACATTTTTTTATGTACTTCCTATGATGCAATTGGAGCTTATCGACATAAACGAACCAATTTAGATATATAGCTCGTTGTGGCTCCAATGGCGACTAGATCAACGCGTTATCGACGATACTTATTATGAGATTTATGTGCATTGTCGAATAGAAGTCATCCATTTTGCTCCTATCTATGTGCACCGTTGAATGGAAGTCATCCATTTTGCGCCTATGCTAAGAGCATCTCCAGTCCTGAACTAAATTTAAACTCAAAATTCAAATTTGAGTAAAAATTACCAAAAACAAAGGTTCAGTTCTTCACTAAATCAAGAACCAAATTGAGTTTTACTCAATTTTTTCACCAAATTAGGTGAGAACCAAATCCTTCACCAAAATTGAAACGGCTATATTTTGGTGGTAGGCGATGGTGTTTACTGGTGGTAGTTGACGTTAGAGTTGGTTTTCCGACGGCAGTGGTAGTGGTCGCCAGTCGGATGTTAGATCTGGGCTTCTCAGGTTGGTTATTCAGTGGTGGTTCTCACAAATTCGAATTTCACATCAATGAGATTAGGGTGGTTCCTAGTGGTGGTCTCGTGTTTGTTGCTGGTGGTGAATAGATTCAGGGATAGGAAAGATTTCGGGGATGAAGAGAGGAGATAGATGAATAAAAATGTTTTTAAATTGATTTCAAGAAAATTTTGAGTAAAAATTGGTTTGTGATTGGAATGGGTGATACCAAATCAAGCTTTTACCCAATGAGTAAGGGCCGGAAATGCTCTAAGCAGTAGTCTCAAACAAAATACCCAACCACAAGCATTAGCTCTTCCAGGGTCTTCTTCGGCTAATGATATCTCAATCCCGAAGCCTGAAAAGGAGGTGATCTAGTCGCACCTTCCAATACGGCTACCTTGTTACAACTTTAATATGGTCACTAGCCCTGCCTTCGGCAACCCCCGACGGCTAAGGTAAAGACTTCGGGCATGGCCAGCTCCCATAGTGTGACGGACGGTGTGTACAAGGCCCGGGAACGAATTTACCACGTATGGCTGACCAACAATTACTAGCGTTTCCCAGATGTTAAATGAGAACTTCTCTAACTAATTCCCATTTGATTTTATGGGATTTCCCATAAAATCGCCACTTCAAGAAGGGTTGGTAAAATTATCTTTTATTCCCATTAGATAAAATTACTTGAGTATGTGAGTTTTAAAGAGGATTGATAAAGTCACTGAGTAGATTTAACAAACGGGAAAAGATTTTGATAAAATCAAATGGGAAACAAAATAAATGATCGTAGTAACCAAATATTTATAGTGTCACATCTACCCCTGTTTAAAGTATTTTCCTTCCACATCGCAATGACTGCTTTAAGTTTTTGTTCTTTATTACTCCTACTTATGTAGTTCGGTTATAAAATGAAAAAAATTATGAGTACACCACTTATGCACACCAAATTGACGTGACAGATAAGGAGAAATTCCTTTTTTGGGGTGGGCCCCACAGCAGGGAGAAATCCATTTCCTCGTTATCAAAATTAAAGTCATGGTTTATGCTTTCTTTATACGAGATATACTAAAATAATAACTGTTGAAACTTGCTTCTAACATTGTTCATTTCTCCTATATTAATTGTGGTTGTCAATTACAAAGTAGTAATTGTACAGCCTAGTGCCTAAAATTCCATGTCTTTGCCATAAAAAAAAAATTGCTGACAAGCACAATTGAAGTTGAATTCTCATTGTTTACTACTCCCTCCGTCCCAATTTGTTTGCTCACTACGAAACTACGTGCAATTTTCAAACTAAAAAATAATGTACTTGCAAAAATAATTTTCTAATCAATGTAGATCTTGTTTGATAGATCTCATTGAAAATTTTAATATGCTGCAGAAAAAATTCAAAAATTATTTTGATAAGTACATTAATTTTTAGTTTGAAAATTGCACGTAGTTTCGTAGTGAACAAACTAATTGGGACGGAGGGAGTAATATACTTTGATTTAAAGTTTGGCACATCTACATCAAGGAACCTGTTGCAGCACTTTCCTTTCCTTAGAATTTAGATACTCAAAGGGACCAAGATTTATCTGACCTAAGGAACTTATGGAAGATTATAGCATTGACATATATAGAGAGATCTGTTCAGGAAAACATACAGAGGTCATTCCGCGTTTTTTATGAGTTAATAAATAAAAGAGTTTTTCTAACAGCTGTGAAACCTTCGCAACCAGCTAAGCATAGTTTACCTCTTGCTTTTTTAAAAATTATCCAGAGAGAGTTGTGTGGATCCCATACATTATTGCGAATAAGTGGAGCAATGCCTCAGAAACACACAAAGAATGATCTCGAATTCTTGTTTTTCCCCCAATGCCAGGACTCAGGCAGTCAAACCTGCACGGATTTGAAACTACCACACTTCGTTGAACTCGCGAGAGCCAGGTTGTAGGATTCACGTTATTTGTTGGAACAATCCTAAAATCTAAATTGGATCACATAACTATCAAAATCAGGGTTGATTTGCCAGCTTGACAGTACAACATTCAAAATTTATGGGACTCAAACACTGCAGCTCAACAGTCGAGTAATAAATATGGGACTCGTTTTTATTTTTATTTTTGTCATGCGATATAGCGGACCAGTTAGTTAGGTTAACATGCCAATTTTCTGTAAGGTCCTGGTATAAAAATAAATGGGAAAAAACCCTTCAGTAATCTTAACCACGTGGGCCCTATTTGCTCTTCTTTTTTCTTTTCTTTTTTTGTAATGTAGGGTGTCCTGAGCTATCATATTATTATATACGCAAGAAAGTACCCCTCGTAAGGTTCAAGTTTTTACATGGTTAGCTCCCCAGGATAAAATAACCACCTCTTCCGTTTTTGCCTTTAACCCATCCACTGCTCCCAAATCCTTGAATCCCCTTGGCTGCCTCACAGCCCCCTTGCCGGGTGTCTGGATTTTTTCCTTCTATATTCAAACTAGTGGGGAACTTCGTGCTACGCACGATATTGTCTGCTCGGTGTTCGCTGACATAAATTGAGGCAGTAGAACTCATTTGGTTTGGTTAAAACTTAAATGCAGTGTTATAGGCTCGAATATGTTGAAGGAAATGTCTTGATTCTCTAGTATGACCTTGGTAAAGCTGTAATAGATTTTGTGGAATATTGATTGGATGAAGTTGGACGTCTCCTTTTGAGCAACAAAATCCAGCTGGTTCATAAGCAAATTTCTTAGGTTTGCAAAATCGACAAGCTGGAACAGCTAGCAGGCAAGAGTCATGGTTGATTAGGAGTGGTGCGTTTATGCAGACTTGGATTTGCGGAATGTTGTTTTTTACTGTAGCTTTTATGTTTGGCTGACCCTGTGAATGACCTACAAAGAGATGGACAATGGATTTGTGAGCTGATCAACTCAAGGGGTTATTTCTAGGTTTTATAGGAGGAATATAATTATTGAAAGGCTTGATTAATACATACTGTTTTGAACATTTGGCTCTGCTCCTGTGACGGAATTGACCCCTAACATGACTGACAATTAGCAATAAGATAAATTGTTATAGTTTCTTTAGAAAGAGCATTACTTACAGGTTCAGGACTTTGACATACTGTTTGAGTTTTTTTTCCCTTACCAGTTGCATTGGTGTTAAATTCAAGTATTGATTGAGTTTAGTATTCGACCACGTGTTTCGCAATGACTCGCGCGTCCAAACATTTTATAAAAGTACAGACAATATAGCTGATTCCTTGGACCAGAAGATCACCAAAAACTAAACGATTCTATATCAGAGGCTGCTCAAGAACTTACCAACGTCTCTGTGGCCCTTATCCCATTTCTGCAAGCGTGGAAACGAATCTATTAATCATCTTTACAACAAAAGGAACATAACAGATCGATCTCCTTTGGGGTTTGAAGGATGTGTTTATATGGCTTTGAAATTTAGAACCTGAAGCCAAGCCCGATTAAATCAATACATATATACCACAGTTTTTTCTTTCTGCACCGCAACAAGATGCTCTATAAGATGCTTTAGACCCGAAATTTTCTTTTTGAGGAATGCATTGATACAAGGAACATCATGGAGAGCCTCCTTGTTTTGAAAATTATCGCTACAATTTTCAAAATGATCCCCAAAGTATGCCGCTGGAGGCATACAAGAGAGGAAAATCGATTAACAAATAGAATCGGCTTTGTCAAACTAGTTGAAAAGTGGTGAGCACAATTCAAGCACGACAATCATCGCAATTTGCAAAGAAAATGGCAGATTAGAAAATTAGATTACGCCAAGCAAGAGACACAGAGAATAAAAGAAAATATAATGAGCAGATAAGAAAATTAGCATATGCAATAATAGAAAATGAACTCAAATCCCCGTGCTATTTCTTGTCCAATTAGAAGGAGTTCATATAGTCGACATTGAGACGAAAAGCACATGTATTTCACAAACCAAATTTGGAAAAATACGATACAAAATATTACTGAGACGATTAATCAATAATTTTATGTCATGTTTCAATAAATATGTTTGTTCATTGAACTACTGTACCATGAAAATATTTCTGGCCCTGAAAAATACTCCGTAAGACATTTAGGCTCTATTCTACTAACTAAAAAAAAAAGTCAAAAAGCCAACTTATCATTACTCTCTCACAATACATCACATAAAAAGCCGTGAAAACCAATAAGCTACCTTTAGTGGAACACCCCCTTAATGATAGACGATACGATAGTAGATATTATCATCACCATCGTAATGCATTCCTCAACTAACCTAGTAAATTGGAAGTAACAGTTGACTAATGGCCCCAAATTCTGAATGGGTTACTTCTTTTTTCTTTTACTAGGAATTTCTTCCCCAATTTCCTTTGTTATATTTCTGTTTTTTATTTTGAAATCTATTTCTTCTCAACTTCAAATACATTAAAAAAGTCTTCATTCTTCAAACAAATTTGAGGACACCTTCATACTAATTTTTAATCCCACGGAAGCTACTGTTGAGATCGAATCCACGTTATTGCAGATCAACCAAATCGAAAGAGGAGAAAAACCCAAATTCTATTTTCAGTTCAAAATAACGTAAAAGCTCTAATTTGTGATGAGAGAGAGTATATACAAGTTTCTACCTTTCTTCAGTAGGGCTGTTCGTGCTCCTGGAAGGGATGAGAGGCCTTCCCTCCCTCCCTCCCTCTTCCAGAAAACGAAAGAGAGAGAGAGAGAGAGAGAGAGAGAGAGAGAGAGAGAGAGAGAGAGAGAGAGAGAGAGAGAGAAGAGAGAGTGGAATCAGCGTTGACTGCCCAACACGTGATTTGGTCCTTCTTGGTTCTTGATTTAAAAAATGAACCCAAGGGGTATGATCCTTGTTGGTTCAAGTTTTAAACAAATGAACCCTAGGGGATTTGATCCTTTTTGGTTCAAGCTTTTAAAATTGAACCCTACAGGGTTTGATCATTGTTGGGTCAGGGATTTCAACACCTGGTAACAAACGTATAGTGTCAAGCGACATGTTGCACGTAGCCGCATGCGAAATTTGTTCCGAAGAAGCAAGGAACTTTCCTAATGTACACTATAGATAACTATCAATGCACGACATAAACATTTCTTCATTTCATGACATGCGAGACCAAGAACTAATTTCTTGCGTAAAATTATGTACTCCTATCAACAAACAAACTAGCCACAAAAGACATTGACAGGATAAACATGTAGCATAGATCCCTAAAGATAAAGAACCAAATCCAAAAAAATTGGTGAGATCTGAACCCCAAAAATATCCATAATAGTGCGCGCGCACACTCCCAAGCGTTAGATTGTTCCTCAGCAATTGTATAATGAGAGTTTGTACCTCTAGAATTCTTCACCTTAAAATGTGAAGTGCAGCTATTGTTTCCTTTATAGAGAGATACCAACAAGAGAATGAAAAAAAGGGAAGCACGTAACCATCTACAAATGTTAACACTTGAAGCATATAAGTTCTCCCAAAACATGAAAGAAGAAAATAGAAGTAACACACCTCCAAATGTTGCACCTCTAATTTGTATCACTACCGACAAAAACAAATACATGGTATATACACCGGAAAATGCATTAGTGCCTAGACAAATCACCTTCCTTCCTTTGCTCAGCTTTTGCCTAACTATTTATCCTACAATTGACAAATAGATTGCAACACTGGAAATTTTCCTCTTTCAGCATAAATTTTTCATATAATGTGAAGTCGGGAGTTCTCTTGAGCACTTAAATTTTGATAGAACTCAATCGCAAATTCTGAGATCTCGAATATACCTATTTCAAGACGAAATATTTCCATTCATGCCACCTAACAGAATTTACTTTTTTTTACTTGCTCTTTCTTCTTCCCTACATTTTCGACCAGTGACTTCTCAGAAAATACGAACCGTATAAAATTTAGAATTGCTTCCAGCCCATAAATTGACCTCCTAAAAAGCAAAATTACTTTGAACAGTTTATACGATAAAACCAAGAGAAGGAAAAGTACATAGGGTCCAAATCCAATAAAAATTAACATTTCAGTGGAAATCCCCAAAGACATGATTGTCAGCACCCTAGGATCGCAATGGTAATTAATTTAGCACCATCTGCATAGGACAATCTCGATGTGGAAAAAGGCACAAATTTTGCATGAGGTTGAACTAACTTTACTGATTAAGGGGGAAAAAACACTAAGTAAACAAATCCAGGTAATTAGTGTGAGAATCAAGTACCTGAAACTGATCAATACAAAAGTGAAAATAAAATCCAGGCTAGTTGACGGAGACTTGTAGATACCATGAATTGGAGAAACTCCGTTGTATTGACATAAGAAGTTAATAGGATTTATGGTTTTAAAGCTCAAAAACCGCCACAAAACCCAAAAAATTGAGCAAAAATCTTACTTGAAGGTTAGTTGATGGAGACTTGTAGATACAATGAATTGAAGGAAAATCTGCTGTATTGACATAAGAATTTAATAGGGTTTATGGTTTTAAAGCTCAAAAGCTGCCACAAAACCCAAAAAATTGAGCAAAAATCTTACTTGAGCTGAGAAGTTACCACTGAAAGAATAAGAAGCCACTCTTGACCACACATTGCTGGCGCATGTTGGGTTTATCGCTCTACTGTAGTTGACAGATCAAACAAGAGAAAGATAGCCCATCATCCATTTGTACCTTTGAGAACATCAAAATCGGCGTAAGCCAAAGAAATCATCAAAGCAATTGTGCTATCAAATAGACCCTAGGGTTATTACCATTTGATGATGATAAATGTTGGAAATAATATTGACAATAAGATAAATCAGGGTACAAATGCTATTAGAGGATTGACTTAGAAGACTTTACACGTTAACAACATTAACTACAAGGGGGTTCGAAAATCCTACCTTGGATTCTGAGCAAAACCCCGGGAAAAGCCACAGCTGCATGAAATGTTGGTTGGAAACTAGCTTCGTTTGATACTTGTTCTAGCTTCGTTGGTGAAGGTTTGTGTGGTTGTGTGTGTGTGTGTATGTGTGTGTGTGTGTGTGTGTGTGTGTGAGAGAGAGAGAGAGAGAACAAGCTTTGAACCATCCAATGATATCGTTTTGGACTAAAACTAAGATCAGTAACTAAGGTGCCGCTCTTTATACATATGGAGAATGGTTAAGCTATTATTCAATAATAGTGCATATTTCTTTTTAGCCCTTATTCAGTTGTTCAGTCTTCCTCTTTACTATTCCATCATCCTCTTATTTGGGGATTCTCAACAAATAAGTTCTGGAATGAAAAGCAACAACTCTTATGCTACAGTTCATCGAAAAGCTTTCAATGTCTCCTTTTTGTAAGTTCCAGCCAATCCATGATGATCATTATCATGATTTTTGGTGCTCTTTGCGGGCTTCAAATCTTTATGCTTCTATTTTGGGTGTTATTTGATTTGGATGTTTAATTAATACAGATTTTAAGGTTTTGGAAACTTCCCCAAAAAAGAAAAAACTTATTATTGTATGCTACTGTTCTCGAACCAAGTGTTTTTTGTACTTTTCCTAGTAGCCAAAAAACAGTATCTTCACATTGAATACACCAAAACCATGACAAGCATGGGACGCAGCTTAATGGATTTATTGCATAGAAAAGGAAAGAGTAGATTGTTACCTTGCTTGTGCTCAAATCTTTTTGAAACCACAGTAAAAGCAGTGAAATGTGGTTTCTTCGCTCGCACTTGTTGGGCTTAGGCTGCAATGTACCAGAATCATCTTGTGGACCAGGCCATGAATTAGCTTTCTAAACTACATTCAAAACTTTGAATGGCACTACTCATTAACTCAGTTTCCTGCACTCACACTCTAGTACTCTACCAAAGAACCAATGTGAGTTGTCAATAGGCATGTCTAGTGACTTTGAACAAATTGTAAGAAGTATACTGCATTTAATTTCGAACAAGTACCTTGTACTTATCCTGTGCCTCGGACTGCCATGTGATAGGTTCGATTGTTTGGCAACAGTGATCCCTTGATTGATTCCATGTCGAATAGAAGCAAGTCCTATATGAAAGCAACAGCAATCAGTAAATTCAAGGTAAGCTCTTAACACCAAATAAAATAAAATTCAATCACACAATAGTAGAGGTAGTCAAAGGACGGTTTCTTCATTTGTGCTTATCAGTCTCAAACATTTTACACACCATGTACAAAAATGGTTGCTTTTTATGTGGTGGAAGTTTTGACTTTTGTCCAGTTCAACTCCTGTTGAACCTACGAAAAAATAAAGGTGTAAAGTTACTGGATTTGAAGGCAAATGCATACATAGAAAGCCATGTCAAAGAAGCTTAGCTTCATCAGCTTCTTCAACTCCTATGAATACTGTTCTTCTTAAAACTTCCAACTGGATTTCTTTCTTTTCGGCGTCCAACTGGCTTGTTTCTCTTCCATTTCACTACTTTCCCAAAACCCAGAAGTGGAAAATATCTCCTCCTCTCCAGCTAATCAATGACAGTGAAGATTGACGGGTGGCTTGCCTGCGCTGCATATATCTATCTTGTCTCAATAGCCAAAATATACATTGCATTAAATACTTAATGAATTATATGCATATAGAATAATGGGATTTTTTTTTAACAAAGAACAACAGCCATCACCTATAACAAACAATCAAACATAGCTTCATACAACCGTTTAACTAAGCAAACATCAGGCAAATATATCATATAGGCCGCTAATACTCCCGCTATTCAAACACAGCTTAATCCCACAATTCAAAATTAAGATCATGATTTCTTGGGGCATTTGCAATTTCACCCCTGCCATGTTTGTAATTGAAGGAGATCTAATGTAACAGTTAAAACTTAAAACTATACTTTCTGATTCCTCCTTTTTAAGCCATTTTAATTGCGCTCCAAAAAGTCCCATAATTGTGACCTCTACCTACTCAAAAACTTCATCTGCCCACTCATCGAATGAGGAAACTAATAGTACAGTAACAAATAGAATGCATACAAGTTATTTTACACGTATTAAACCGAAAAGATCTAAACTGTACCAAAGTAAACAACTAAAAGCTAATAACAAAATCGATCATCAGGAAAGAAAAACTCAATCCAAACTTTAACTTATGCATATGCAGAAAAGTCTAAGCCTAAAAGGATAAGGACAAAAACCACACAAATCGCTTCACAAAATAGATAGAAAAAATTTAGGTACAACCATGTATTACTCTTATTACACCTAAATATTGAATTTTATGTCCAAATACATTAATGTACTTGCACTTTCCATAGAAAAAAGGATATCCGAAAAGAACAGGATCAATTGTTAACCACCACAATTTAAAAAAAAAACCGCAATAGAAGAATAATGTACTATCTCAAAACCACAAAAATTGTAAATCCTAAAAGCATATCCCAAACGCAATATAATATATATATACAAGGAGGATCTTATGAGCCCTTACATAACTATGTAAGGGAAATCAATCACAACCGTTTAAGGGAATCCCTTACATAGTTATGTAGAGCCTCCCTCATATATATATATAAACAATTTGGAGCGACGCAGCTGAAACCCAGAACCCTAAAATCATAATATCCCAAACGCGACGCTAGAAAAACAGCTGAAAACAAAAGAGACTAAACAAAGAAGATGGAATTCGAACGGAAATCAACACCACAAAAGAAATCGCAGCAAGTGAGAAAATGCATATATCAACTCAGACCAAACATCTTTCGGCCAATCTGGTGCAACCCTACTGTTTGAAGAAATCTAGGGTTTACGCTAACAGTTTATCGACTGAAAAAAATCAGGGCTTACGAAGTTGGCGATCCGCGATGATGGATTACTTCGGCCAAGCCTGAATCGAAGTATCCAGTTCTTGGCGTGGGGGAGAGAGAGAGAGAGAGAGAGAGAGAGAGAGGGAGACGCTGTTTACAGTCAAATGCAATACCACGTCGTTTTACACAGAGGTTGTGAGTATATAAAGATAGAAGAACGACGTCGTTTTCAGATTCTAAGAACGGCGCCGTTTGGACTAAAAGGGGGCGCACGAACGATATAACACCTTTGACCGTTCAAAAGGACAGATTCTGAAGGATTTTGACCCACCTTTTCGTGCTTTACGTCAGCAAATTTTGCTTCTACACGGACTCTACATCTACAGAAATAGTACTAGTAAAATAAGATGGGTCATGTGTGCCCAATGACCACACAAATAGTAAAAAATATACACTCTAATACACTTTTTATATTTTTCAATAAATTTTCACATATTTCTATTTCTATATACTTTTCACACATTTCAATACATTTTTTTGGAAACAGGGTGGGTGTTGTGCACTAGGGTGTATACATGCTCTGCACCTCTCAGCCATCCGATTGTGTTTTGAACGGTTTAGATGTGTTTTGATTTTTTACCGGTAAAAATAAATCTAAATTAAATTAAAATTGCTGAATGCATCTGGGTCGTTCAAAACATGATCGGATGCCCGAGGGGTGCACAACATACAGCATGGTGCATAGCATCCGGTTGCACAACACCCACCCCTGGTCCCATTTTTTCAACCTTAACGTGTGCCTATTTGGCACACATTAACATTTTCCAAATAGGATTGCGTATGTCTAAAAACGTCTTCCCACCTTCACTTGGCTATAAGCCTATAAGGGCAAAGGAGATGGGTTTGGTTCAGATGATTAATTCCGGGTTCACACATCATTCATGGTTTGGGTACAGAAAAATACACTCGGATGAGTTAACACCCTCTCCCCCTAATCCAACCTAGACCCTCTTATTTATGGACAAGCCTGACCCTGTCCATATTTAATCCGCTCGGATAACTCCTCTCTAATCCGGGTCAATTCACCTGAGACCCTCTAATTTATCTTTATCCCCCCATATCAACTACAAAACAACGAAGCACTATTTTATCCAGCCTTTATAAATGTCACATCAATATTGGTCCACCCTTCATAAATAAATACCCGACTATCTTATCCCCTCTTAAAGAATGATCCATTCAAAACTCATCATGCATCCAATCAAGCCATAAAGAATGATTCGGCTAAGGGTTTTTTTTTTTTCTTTGGAACTATTCGATTATTACCCTCCTCAAAAACTAAATTAAGTTTACTCATTTGAACTAAATTATTTTTGTTGGTTGGATTATTTTTCTTTTGTCCATGTGTGTGTTTCTTTCCAAATTGGATACACCCGAAATTAACAAAAATCACTTTTCAAAATGAGATGGTCTTATTGAAGAATTTCTTTCAAATTATTTTTGCATGATTGTTAGTTCAAATTTTTTTCGCATGATTGTTATAAATATTGTTCAAGAAATGAATTAAATTGTTAGAAAATACAGTAAGATAGTTAAATATTCCAACTAGATGTGCCCATTCATTTAGGGGTCTTGCTAACGGGCGCCCGTTAAAGGTACGGAAAAATATACTTATTGGGTCTCACTTGTACTATAAAAGTACACATGTATTTTGAAGTACACTAAAAATTGTACTTAAAATTACAAGTGAGATCCACAAGTGTACCTTTTTGTACCCTTAAAGGGCGCAATATTGCACCCATTAGCATTTCCCTTCAGTTAATGATATTAAGAACCCATCAAACACCACCCACAGTCTCCCTTATACAATTTTTGGAGCGTGTCATGTCACAGGCGGCGCTACAGCTTGCATAGGGTATGCAAGTGAACATCCTGAACCCAAAAAATTGTAGGGAAAAAAATTAGATATTTAAGTTCGTCCACTACATTGAACATCCTATCCAATTAATTTTGAACACCCTACCCAATTAATTTTGATACCAACCGTTCATTTTAATCACATTAATTTATTAGGAGACTATGCGAAAATTTGGCTCAATCTGATATCGGTAATGCATGATCTAAAAATCTATTTTGTTGGGTCAAATAGAGGCCCAATAATCAAATTATAATTAGATCAAGCACTTATCTACAATTAAGTGAGTTAAATTTTTGCGTCGCCTCCTAACATATCAATTTAAATAGAATGAACGGTTATGATCATCAAATTAGGATCCAAAAAATGCATCATCTAAAATGGGTAAACTTATCCTTACTTAAGCTTCACTTCAAAAACACTTGTTCTCTCAAACCCAGAGCACGATCATTTAGTTTCTCACTTTGTGAACTAGTAGAAATTGTTTTGGAATATAGGGTATGCTTTTTTACCGTAATATTTATACTTAGGTAGAGTATGAGTTCTATCGGAAGATACAGAAGTCCGAAGTGGCCAAGGCTTTGAAGAGGATGAAACCGGGTAGGGCTTTAGAACCATATGACATACCTATTGAAGTGTGGAAAAGCCTAGGGGACTTGGGGGTGACTTGGTTGACCAAGTTGTTCAACAAGATTATTTTATCTAGGAGGATTTGCAGATGAATGGAGGAGGAGTACCTTAGTACCTATCTACAAGAATAAATGAGATATTCAAAGCTGCAACAACTATAGAGGTATTAAGCTGATGAGTCATACGATGAAGTTGTGGGAAAGAGTTATTGAGCATCAATTGAGGATGGTGACTATGGTGTCGGAGAAACAGTTTGGGTTCATGCCTGGGAGATCGACCATGGAAGCTATCTACCTACTAAGAAGAGTGGTAGAAAAACACAGGTCCGCGAAGAAGGATCTTCATATGGTTTTCA
>JAXBDA010003722.1:0-32915 GCA_036023075.1 Gaultheria prostrata | reverse complement strand
TGTTTTCAATTCGGTTGTATTGAACTTATGGATGACTTGTTTTGTTTGAAGAACTTATGTAAGACCTTATGTTTGATCTTAAGTTTGGCTTGTTTTGTTTGCATTTTCTAAAAAATAATTTAATATAAATAAATAAATATACACGTGGCGTGTCCCCCCGCGGTGTCCGTGTCCCCATTTTTTTAGAATTGTCGGGTCCCCGTGTCCGTGTTCGTGTCCGTGCATCATAGATCAGAAGTGATGATCAGACGGTCGAAGTGGAATCAAAGAGAGAGGTAGCGAGAGAGAGGCATTCTCAACAGAGATAGAAAGGTACCTGAATCGTTGCCATGGTGCCGGAGCTGATCGATTGTTACCGGTGCTGGAGCTGATCTAAAGTTTTGGGGGGTGGAGAAGCCGACTTCTGAGTTTTGATCAATTGAGAATTTAAGGTAGATAGCCGCCAGACAATGATACATACATATATGATTTCAAAATTCACATGGTAGACCTTACAAATGTATTATAATGCACATTTACCCCCATAAACTCGACAACTAAGATTTAGACCCTCGCAATTATATTTTGGCACTTTATAATATTTGTATTTTGCTAATTGAAAGTATTTTGTTAACGGGATTATTATATTTTAGGAAGAATTGGATGATATGAGAATTTTTTTGATTTTTACACACATATATTTTTATATATTTTTTGTTAAGGTAGTGCCGCTAAATCCGAAACGGTACCGGTAATACGCCGGTACCGGTATCATACCGTACCAGTAGGAAAACCAGTACTCAAGCCGGTACGGGATTCAGAACCTTGTTTTCACGATACTTCTTGTTTTTAGGTGTTAGAGTGATGCAGATATGGTTGCGTGCCACTACTTGGAAAAGCTTGACAGAAAAGTGGGGGAAACGGCCAGCGGCGGATTGGTCCGCAGGTTTTATGGTTGATGCGAAACGGCCCAACGAACAAGGCCCATCGGTCATTAGACCCATGGGCACCGGTGGTTTTCGGCCTAATTCCTTCGTTTAGGCCTCTGAATCATCAAATTTGCCGTTTTAGAAAATAATCAAACTGCTAATTTCTTGGTCAATTCAAATCCGTTTTGACCTAGGTTTTTGGCAGTAGCTATCTTTTTTATTCTAGTTTCCATATTTGAGTCTAACTCAAATATTTCCGTTTTTGGTAATTTTCGTAATTTTCTTTATTTCGTGTTTAGTCGGCAATTGTTGCATTTTCTACATTATTTCTAGGGTTTCCGTAGCCTATATATTGATACTGTAAGCCCTCAGGCTAGTTAGTTGTTGATGAATTAATAAAAACTGAGTCTTAGAGAGAGTTTCTCTAAATTTTTTGTTTGTGATCGTACTTTTTCATCTTTTCTATACGATTCCCTTCAGCATAGAGCATCCCCAACAATAACTCCCCAAAAAAGTTTGTGAACAGTGCACATATCTATTATAATTTGATGCTTTTTCTATCAGCACTCCAACAACACTCTCTATTTAACTTACTTTATATTAAAATATATAAATTTATTGTGAGAGGAGAGGAGACATGTGTCCCTCAACAATTGGTGGAAAGGGAGACGGGTAGTGAATAGTGCCTCCTCAAAAGTGGGGGTATTTGTTCAGGCACTGTTCATCAAGGCATTTTAGGGAGATATTTGTTGAGTCTCCTGGAGAATTAATTTGACGTTTGGCTCCCTATTATAGCTAAATGTATCATTATAAGGAATTTGTTGCACTTACTCTTACACTGCTTAGACATTTGACTTTTACTTTGGTCACTTCAAAAGCTAGATTCGGACACTTGGAATGCAGGTGTATTCAACTATTTTTTATTTTATTTTTGCATGAACCTTTGGGCTTTGTAAAGGAAATTGTTCTATCGCCAAATAGGAGGGGATGAAGTCATGAAACCTTATGAATTTTAGTATTAATTAATACTAGAATATGTTTTTCCGTAATACGTTCATTTTTTGTTTGGGCTCATTTTAGTATGCATGAAACTAGAATATTGATTCAATCGAAAAGAAGGGTGGTTTTCCATGATTTGAAAATCATGATATTAGTGGAATTGCTTGGTTTATCAAAGTTGATATCTAAGTACAAGGCATCTACTGTGATTTATTCTAACGAATACTCCTCCCGTCCCAATTTCTTGGGCCTCTTTCCTTTTTTGGAAAACTCAAAAAATTCTCGATATCTTTTAATTTATAATACTTTTTATATTAAATATGTATCTTGTTTGATAGATCTCAATTAATTTTGTTAAACAAAGATTTTGAAATCATAAAAAACATTATAGATTATGAGATATAGATAATTTTTTGAGACGTCCAAAAAGGTAAATAGACCTAACAAATTGGGATGGAGGGAGTACAATTGATAATTTTGGCTTAAATTTTGAAGCAGAGGGGAAACATTTTTTTATTATAATAAAAGGGTTTAACAATACTAACCAATGGTGATTAAGATTGACCTCTAAATCATTGTGTAGGATCATTGAAAAAGATTAATTGATAAAATTTAAGAATGTGAATTTTGAAACTCAAATTTACTTTTCTCAACAGCTAATCTCCCCTACTATTCCGTGATAATTTAATTGTTTCTTTTTTTCTTGTGTATTTAGTTCTTAGTTTACAAGATCTATCACACTTTTTCTTAACTAGTTTATATTGTTCAATCACTTTAGGTTTATTAGTTTTCCTATAAAACAAATCACAAATCTCTGTAGGTTTGTTCCCGCATTTGCATTTCTATACTTCAATATGATTCGTGGTATTGTGAGTATATTAACAATTCATAACAAACATATTGATCAAACCGATCTGTATACTTTTAGAATATAGTTCTCTTGAAGAAAATATTTTTATTTTTATTTTTTGCAATTTGTTTGAATTAAACTTATTTTCAAGGTAAATGTGTTATAATCTATATTATAAAATAGCTCAGTTTTTTGAATCACTTATATTTTTAGCCATTGGATCTAAATCAATGACGGTGATTTCTTTTTCACCCAACCCTCAAGGGTCAAGATTGGAGACAACATTAATCTAAGGCCAGGATTCATTCTACCCAATAGGTTTTGCCCGCCCAAGTCTTATACGTAGTTACTCATGCTCTTGGAAATCCAAAATTCCAGCCACGCTTCTCGGGCCCGTTTAGTTTCCCTTTAATTTCTTCCTAAAAATGAGTAAAGTGACTGTTACCTTGCCTATGCAAACTCTTCCCCTCTCTCTCTCTCTGAATTTTGAATTTTGAACAAAAACTCTTTGTTGGTTTGAGAGCTCCTCTCTATAATCAAAAGAGAAAGAGACCGGATCGATGTTTTTTATGGTTACAACATTGGCTTTGAAGGGAGAGGAATTTAAACATGGAATTAGTGCAAGAGATACCAGATGATTTCTACCTTTTAAATGAGATTTCAAGTGTTGCTTCGGTGAGTTTTTTTATTCTGAGATTTTTTGGGGGGAGAAAGTTGGTCCGTGATTGTTGCCTATGTTTGTAGAGGATTTCAAAAGTTTGCAATTGTGAAGGTTCACGACTCATACGTTTGCCTCAAACATGGGTTTTCTACATTTATGCTATCCTAGAAGGTGGGTCGGTTGATTTAGTCTTTGTCTGCTTGGGGAAAAACATTCCCTTAATTCGTTTAATCCCATTTCTAATTTATGTATGGCCAGGTTTAGATTTGCAGTCAATCTTTCGATTCGTAACAATGTTTATGAAGACCTTATAAACTGTTAATCATTTATCACCAGAGTAGAAAATATATTTTTGGCTAATAAAGAGGTTTAGGTAAGGGTGGATTGTTTACGGGAAAACCCGTGTATTAGTTTATGAAAACTTTTTGACTTTTTTTTTTTTGTTTCGAGCAATGAGGAAACTGTGTAGGCTAATTCAAGAAGAGGGTCTTTGCTTTAGGTAAAGTTGAGGTTTTAGATTGTACATCCATTTTATACGCTCAGTATCTTTAGGCACCGTTAATGATTGGACAAAAATCCGATATGATCAATGACTTTAGTTGTTTTCATTATATGCAATTTTTGATAGGAACTTTAAAGGCTTTTATGGACACAAATCCTTCATTGTACAAACGGTAAAGTTCTGTCGTACTGTCTCTTTAGATAAAGCTACATAAGAGGCCGAGTGGCTACGCCAGTTTCTAGAAGTTATTCCAAGATGGTTGAAACTAGGGTCAGCTATCAGTATCCACTGCGACAATCAAGCAGCGATTGGTAGGGCACTGAGTGCTAATTACAATGGTAAGTCTAGACACATACGTTGAAGACACAATACCATTAAACAATTGCTCTCAAGTGGGGTTGTCACGATTGACTATTTAAGGTCAAAGGACAATATTGCGGATCCGCTAACCAAATGGTTATCTCGAGAGCTAGTTGAGAATGCATCAGAAGGAATGGGCTGAAGCCATTACGCTTATAGTTACCGTGGGGGTAGCCAACCTAGCTGACTGGAGATCCCTAGATCTAGGTTCAATGAGACTGCCTTTTGCGTGTAATAGAGAACGATCACTGTGAAGATTTGGTCTCTTGCCCATATCTATGATGTAGAACAGTGAAGCCTGTAAAGTGGAAAGGTTAAGCGTTGCTTTCAATGGCTCTTATGCGTCGGAAATGCCGAGCGGGGTATAACAGAATATCCTTCATAAGAAGGTCACCTATGTGAGTATGAAGTGGGGCCATTTTTTTGAGAATCTTGGCAAAATTCTCGAGAAAATACTTGCAGAACCAGGAAGGGGGTGTCATGGCCGAAATGAACCCAACAGTGAGAACTAAACTATGTCAGGAGAAGTCCTGTGTGACGTCTGTAGTCTAAGTTTACATTGGCGGCGGAACAGTTCAAAGCGGGACCGCATACTGGTCTGCCAGTAAACTCGATAGGCTATCACAAGGGAAGGTTCAAGGACACAGCTACCTATCCTATGCAAGAATTATCTGTTGTCTCTCTCTCGTGTCAGCTTTGTACTATGCGTTAGCATGCCTGCCAATTTTCATTCATGGGGGGATTGTTGGAAATTTCTTGAAAATTCGGTGTGAATGAAACGGGACGTTCAGAGGGTCTCTCGAGGCAAACGAAAGGACCCACGTAGCTGGTTGTTACACGTGATTAAGGCTGGTAAATACACGTGGTAAAGTTGGTCAACGCACCCCATGAAGAAATTGAATGGCAATTCAAATTCAGCATTATTATGGGAGTTACAACCACAATAAAAATGCAGCATTATGTTGGGAGTTTTTCTTTGTTGAATTCATTTGCTGAATTCAATTTCCGTATTGAATGGGAGGCTCCTCATTGATGCTCAGAGTTAATGTGAAGGCTCCTCCTTCACCTATATAAAGGAGCCTCTTCCATTGTTTCTTGATCAGAAAAATCGTGCTCCTATCCATTACCGACATACCGTTCTTTGAGAGAGAGAAGCAAACGCAAGTTTAGTTTGCCAAGGCAGTCGACAGTGGTGTTCTGTCGACCTTGGTTCTGGCCGTTTTATCCTGGGACAAGGACGCCGGTGATACCTGCAACACCCACGGTAGGCATCGCATCTTTGTTAAGGAGACTGTGATTCACAGGACTCGGCTTGGTTTGTATCTCGTTTCGTATTCCGTTCTTGTAATCTATAATTTCAATTTGATTATCAATGAAATTGTTCTTTGGAATATGTGATTGCCGCATATTTTTTCCAATCACAGATTCTGACCTATGGTTCCATTTACCAAAGCAACCCCTTGGGGAATCTATAAGAGCAGCCTTCCACGGGTTTTCCCATGAACAATCCACCCTTACCTAAACCTCTTTATTAGCCAAAAATATCTATTATACTCTAGTGATTAGCAGTTTATAAGGTCTCCATAAACATTGTTACGAATCGAAAGATTGACTGCAAATCTACACCAGGCCATACATAAATTAGAAATGGGATTAAACGAATTAAAGGAATTCTTTTCCCCAAGTAGACAAAGACTAAATCAACCGACTCACCTTCTAAGATAGCGTAAATGTAGAAAACCCATGTTGGAGGCAAATGTATGAGCCGTGAACCTTCACAATTACTTGAAATTCGTAAAACCTCTACAACATAGGCAACAATCACGGAATAACTTTCTCCCCCAAAAAATCTCAGAATAAAAAAACTCACCGAAACAACACTCAAAATCTCATTTAAAAGGTAGAAATCACCTGGTATCTCTTACACTAATTCCATGTTTAAATTCCTATCCCTTCAAAGCCAAGGTTGAAACCATAAAAAACATCGATCTGGTCTCTTTCTTTTTTGATTATAGAGAGGAGCTCTCAAACCAACAAAGAGTTTTTGTTCAAAATTCAAAATTCATAGAGAGAGAGAGAGGGAGAGTTTGCACAGGTAAGGTAACAGTCACTTTACTCATTTTTAGGAAGAAATTAAAAGGAAACTAAATGGGCCCGAGAAGCGTGGTTGGAATTTTGGATTTCCAAGTGCATGAGTAACTGCGTATGAGACTTGGGTGGGCAAAACCTAATGGGTAGAATGAATCCTGGCCTTAAATTAATGCTGTCTCCAATCTTGACCCTTGAGGGTTGGGTGAAAAGAAATCATAGTCATTGATTTAGATCCAAGGGCTAAAAATATAAGTGATTCAAAAAACAGTGCTCTTTTATAATATAGATTTCCTTTGCAATTTACATTCAAACTGTTGAATGTTCATCCATCCAATTTCTTGGAACACACTTCTGTCATTTAATCGTCTATTTTTTAAAAGAGGTCATCTATGGGTACCAAGGGGGTACCATATCCATTTTCAAGGCCTACACCATTGATCCTCACTGTTTTTTTATTTAAAATTTTGTTCGAGTGGTCCCCGTGAAAAATGAAGTGCTTATTAAATGTGTAAGATTTTCATTTAGAATATGGATCTAGATTGAATCAACAACTCCTAGTTATCTGATTGAGCTGATTCTTTTGATAACACCACACGAAAAAATATTTTAAAATTAATGAACGATGCGGTCAGTTGTACGGGACCCAAAAGCGGATCCCAAAAGTGGGTTGAGCTGATATGTGCACAAACCCTAGACTTATCATTTAGAAAAATGTACACTTTAGCAGACAAGGAAGAAAATATTTTCAGCAATATCAAAAAATAAACTTAATCGGACATCGATAGGTATATCAAAATTTGAATTATTTTTTTGTAAAATTGGTGGTCCGGGATTTTAAAGTTAAAATGTCCACAACTATCCATTTTACAAAACAAAATTCAAAAAATTGATACACCTATCGATGTCTGATCAAATTGATTTTTTGCACGAATATACTAATTGTGGGCCATATAAGTGAATGTTCAGATAAGTACTCTGTTCCTCTTTTACCCTGCCGTGTAAGAGCAACTCCAATAGGCTCAACAAACGGGGACCTGTTAGCTTTAATAGCTACCCAAAACCATAGTATTTTTCAGTGCTCCAACAGCCTCTTTACTCCGCTCAGCACTTTGCCTTCCTCATTTATCGCTGGCTACTTGTAACCAGTCCTTCCGACTCGCTATGTACGGCCCGTACCTTGTTCGCACGCGCTTCTCCTTCTTTCGTCTCTCTTTCCCCTTTCCTGTCTCCCTCCCATATCATCAGAACCCCTTCTCGCTTCCCTCCATGTAGTTGACGTTTGCTTCAAAGATAGGCACACACAGGAGATCAATCGGCCTAGTAGCAGAGAGATCTGAACAAACAAACAAAGCAAAACCTTGCTAGCAATCCACCAAGAGGTAGAAAGATTGGAGCAGGCAAAGCAAACCCTACCTTTAAATTATCCGAATTGCTCTCATGAATGGGGCCGCCCTAGTTTCCAAACCTGTCTCAAGTGTGGATAATAATCTCTAGAAAGGTACTGCAATATCAAAGGATTTCGTACCATTTTTGGTGCCTTGCAAGTTGATTACTAATATTTACTGATGTTGTTGCCTTGCAAGTTGATTACCATTTTTGCAAGTTGTTCTTGCTTCTCTGTTTTTTGGGGATCCGGTTGCTTCTCTGTTGGTAAAGGAGCTTTATTCGTTAAATTTGGGATTTTAGAGCATCCTCATCGGCCTCAACAAAAATTGGGCCAAATTTAACCTCAAAAATACCTTTTACAAATTAACAAGTCACTTTTTCAAAAACTCAAAAAATCAGACTCTCTATTCTAACTTCACTATATTAAACTATTCTTTCTTTCTACTCCCACTTCCCCCAAAAAACACTACTTTAACTAAAGAGAGAGAGAAAAAAAATTATTAAAATAATCCTAAACCAGTGAATAGTGACTCTACCTAAATACCGGGTTACTGTAGCAAAGTTACAATTTGCAAAAAATTTATTGAGGCTGATTTTGGGGTTCTTTTTCTCTTTTGGCTCTACAAAATACCCATCAGGGGCATTTGCCTCCCCTGATGAGGATGCTCTTACATGTATGATCTGCTTAATTTGTTACTCCATCATTTGATGTTTGTTTACTGTGTCATATGTAAAATCAGTTTTGTTAGTTTGGATAGAGAGCTAGAATGAAGTTTTTGAGAATCGGTTTTCAAAATTCTTGAAAATTCTTGTTGAAAACCCAAATGGATTTTTGAGAATCGGTTCTCAAAATTTTTCAAAAAAACAAAGGACAGAAAACCCATTGGGAAACCAAATAAGGAAATGTTTTCAAAATCCAGTTTCAAAAATCCAAACGAACAAGCCGAGTTGTATTGGAATAGTGGTGTGAAAAAGTGAACTGGGCAAAATTGAGGTCAAGCCGTTTACGAGTCATGCCGTTTCAAGTTGACGTGCCGCAATCTGATTGGCTACCAACACAAGGTGAAAAAAAAACACACACACAGGTTATCCAATCCCCTCAAAACCCTAAATTCTTCAGAGATGGAAGATTAACGCGGGTGGAGGAATAAAGTTTACTGATGACTAGAGTCGCGTCGTCTCTTTTCCTCCCTCCTCTCTCTCCTCCCCAGTTTCTCTCTCCTCTTTCCAATCGCCTTTCTCTCTTGCTTCCTCCGCCATCTCTCCCTGCAACCTGTAAGCCATTCACCTCTTTCTCTCTCAAGTCGCATGTTCATGTAAATATGTAATCGCAAATGGTTTTATTGCTTTTGTTTTGTGGTTGCTTAATTTTCAAGCGAGAATGTGTTTGATATCTCTTCTCTTTATTCGATTTTCACGAATTTAAAAGTACATACTGAATGTGCATGTTTGTATAAATTGTATGTGTGGGCTTGGCGTCACCTAAGTTTCAGTAGTGCTTTTGTTAATTGTGTGCTTACTGTGAAACTAGACAGACATTTTGAAAGCAGCATCTACAAGATTAATCTCATTTAGAAGAGTTCAGACAGTGTCCACCATGGCAGCTGTAAGTTGATCAGACTTTGTATGCATGGAAGTATTTAGTACAGAAGTAATATGTGTAATTTGAATAATATGTTTTCGAAACAATAATTCGTTGGACAGGAGGAAGAAGTTGTTGGGAGTGTTAAGGATCAATTGGCGCAATTATTTGAAGCATCTCTTAGAATTACGGTCCCTGACCAAACCGACGCAGAGCCTCTTATTGCTGCTTGCAACCCAAGATTTGGCGATTATCAATGGTATTACCCCTTTGCATATATTTGCACCAATAACTTTCTTTCGTTTCCGATCGATACCAGCTTAGTTTTAAAATTGAAGTTTTGATCTGTAGTTGAAAAGAAAAAGAGACAAACTGTGTCATTCTCAAACCCTGGTTTTTCGTCGATGAAGAATTGGTTCAATTTCTCAGGCTTTTGTAGCTATAGAAACTCCTGCGTGCTTTCTTTTGAATTGTTAAATTGTGTGATACTTTTTGGTGCAGCAATAACGCCATGAGCTTGTGGACGAAAATCAAAGGCACGGGTTCTGCGTTCGCAGGTCCCCAACCTGTTGGTCGGGTATTGACATTAACAATCACCATATTCTATATTTTCGCATTTTTTGACCATAACAGCGTAGTCCATCTGCAAGTTTGTGAGATCTGTGGTGAATGTTAAATTGATACTGTGAAATGACAATTTATGCTATTTTCTTTTCGAAGGCCATTATGACAAATCTACCGCCCTCAGAAATGATAGATTCATGTTCTATAGCTGGTCCTGGTTTTGTGAATGTCGTACTATCAACGCAATGGATAGCACAGGTATTTCTTAATTTTATAGCAATGAGTAAGAAAGAGAGGACATGAGCTAATTCATTTGATTCACTTTCGTGAATATGTGTTGGTTTCTGAAATACTATCTTGCTACTGCAGAGCATCCAAAAGATGTTGATAAAGGGCATTGAAACATGGTCGCCGAAGCTTCAAGTCAAAAGGGCAGTAGTTGACTTTTCCTCTCCCAACATTGCCAAGGAGATGCACGTCGGGCACTTAAGATCTACTATCATTGGGGACACACTAGCCCGTATGCTAGAGTTTTCAAATGTTGAGGTTCTTCGGAGAAATCATGTTGGTGACTGGGGTACACAGGTGAGTATGTACGTTTGTTTGAGAGCGTGACTGTGTATTTGTTTTTTCTCTCTCATTTAGCGTGTATCAGTATAATTCTGAGGGTCTTAGTCACGGGTTGTCCCATCAATGAGTATGAATGTTGTTTCATGGTCTTTCAGTTTTGTTTTTTTCAATTTTTCTTAAGTTGAACAGTTTAGCTTTTTTCTGAAATGTTTATGATTGTCTGATTGAGAAACTGAGGATATTTTGACGTACTTGCTGTCTGCGTTGGCCGTTGAGAAAAAATATGTTTTGGTACCTAGTTATTATTGCCTAAAACTGTTGTCGTGTTCTGCAGTTTGGCATGCTAATTGAATATCTTTTTGAAAAATTTCCAAACATGGAAGTGGTCAGCGATCAAGCTATTGGAGATCTCGAGGTGAGTGAAAATCTGTTTTGGTAGTTATTAATTTGTTTATGTGGATAAGTATCTCTTTTTCAATGTAACGACGTCCTTTGCATATATTAGCAAAACAATGCAAGTATCTAGTTGCTTGGGCCACTTTTCATGCCATAGAAACAAGACCGGTCTGTGATCTTTATCTCAGAGAAGAGTTGTCCCACCTACTGTAAGGTCTTGGTATATCCATTCTTGGCGATAAGGTTGTGAAAGTCTCATCGGCTAAGCATTGGTATACTGTTCCGGATAATGGAAAACGGTAGTTTAACGATGGCATAATGTGTGGATTCACTATGTTCTCTGTGTTAGTAACTTAGTGTGCAATACACGTGCTCAACTTCTTCTCAGAGACAAAAGTCATAGTTTAAGTAGGGGTTGTCCCATCATCTCTTCTCAATTTGTTTTATGCTGTCTCCCTGTACAACTACGAGATGCCAAAACCCTAGTTTAGAAGGGAATTCCACCTCATCTCTTCTCCATTTGCTTTATGCTTTCTCCTGATACAACTATCAATTCAACGCCAATCAAAATTTCTGCTTAAAAGAAATCATCAAGTCCAATGAAAGTAGGATTATGAAGTTAACTTCAGTGCTTTGTTGTCAGGGATTCTATAAAGCGTCAAAACAAAGATTTGACAGTGACCCTGTATTCAAGGAGAGGGCACAACATGCGGTGGTCAATCTCCAGGTGAATCATGCGACTTTTATTGCTTAAAGACTTCTGTGATTTGGTATTGTCAAAAGCCTCTGAATGACCTTACTAATAGGAGGATTTACAACCCTCAAATCTTAATTTTCCTATTCTGTGGAGATGTGATTCGCTAACTCTAAGTTTCTTTTCTGTTAGACCAAATTCTGCTTAATGGTTTCTTCCATAGGGGTTTCAGTATGTCTAATGGTGGAAAAAATTATGCTGCAGGGTGGGGAAGAGAGGTATCGTAAGGCATGGTCAAAAATCTGTGAAATCAGTCGACAAGGATATGAGAGAGTTTATGAACGCCTAGGAATTAGATTAGAAGAGAAGGTACTTGATTGATATTTTCCTTTAACTGTGGTGTTGTCAAAATATTCTTACTTGTATTTCCATCTAACTTTTTTGCGTCACGGGGCCAGCTTATTATCATAGTATAGCATGCATGCATGCTAGAAACAACACATTTTCTATTTGATAGGTACAACAAATAGAATGTTTTTGGTTGATGATTTTCACAAATCCCTCCTCGCTTATTTTATTTTCTTCAATGCAAATACATCCTCTCAGTCATTTTCCCTTTATTCTGGCTTATGGTTAGTGGTTCCCTTTTTTTGTTTTGTTTTGGTAAGTAATTAGTAGCTTGCCCTTGTGTATGACCAGTAGCAGTTGATGCTAGATTGAACATCTGGTCACAACTCTGCGACAGGAAAACATTGTTTTGTGATGCCATACTTGATTATATTAAAATATTGGGCAGAAACCCTGACAAGACTAGACAGTGGACCAAGGTTTGGATTATAGTATTGCTATGTATCGAGGACACTGCCATAGCATATGCCTATTGTGTGGGAGGCTCATAAATTTTTTTATCGTTGTTCATTCTGTGGAATATTAGATTCAAATGTATGACTTAATAGAATAC
Source organism: Gaultheria prostrata (assembly GCA_036023075.1). NCBI lineage: Eukaryota > Viridiplantae > Streptophyta > Magnoliopsida > Ericales > Ericaceae > Gaultheria > Gaultheria prostrata. The sequence goes on along the minus strand of JAXBDA010003722.1, from coordinate 20,391 downwards.
AAGAAAATCAAATTGTTCTATACTAGTTCCACTGTTCCATTATATAGCCAGGAGGATTAACAGTAAAGAAATAGGTGATGGGTTTGAGGTGGTATTTGGTGTTCTAACTTTTAACCAATGATCCTTTATAGTTTAAGGAATTTGGAAATTAAGACCTCTTTGTATAAAATTCTTTTCGCAATTAAGAGACAACCATATGTTAACATTCCTGAAGTAGTTGCGTCGTCTCAGGAGTGAGGACGTGTGCTCTTCTTTAAACCCTACCCAATCCTGCAACAAATCAAGAAGAATAGGATTGCTACTTTTTTCACTGTATTGAGTTGAAAATGTAAGAAATGCATCTGTGCATGTTTATACCAGACCGTTATTCTGCAATGGCTGAATTGGTTTAATATAAAGTCAAAGTTGGGTGTTTGCTCAGTGATATGGACTCCGATATTGAGATATTCCCGTGCTTCGTTTCTGATAGAGGTTTCAGTTTCTGGTGAAACAAAACAGAGCTCTATCATGAAGCATACTTCTTTAATTAATATCCTTTGTATGGTATATATTTCTTGTTCTTGAATATGATTATCATTACTCATGTACTTATATCTCGGGAATTATGTTGCATAGAAGTGAAACATGGTTCCTTGATTTGACCTTAATGCAAGTCTTGGATATATTGTACTCATACAAATCAGTTTTTCTTAAGATAGATCCGGGATTCCCCTCTATCTGTAATTAGAGTGGCCTGTGTTGATCATTTGGTCCTTTTTGGGCATAGGTTTGGTCATACTTTTGCAAGTTGAAGGTTCCCATTGAAGCCTTCCCTTTCATAATATATCTTACCAATAAAGTGTTACTTATTGACAAATTTCACTTCCAATCATTTTGTTTTCCCTTCCTCTCAGGAGAAAGTTTTTATTGAAAAATTTCACTTCCAATCATTTTGTTTTCCCTTCCTCTCAGGGAGAAAGCTTTTACAACCCGTATATACCTGGAGTTTTGGAGGAGTTAGATAGGAAAGGGTTAATTGAAGAAAGCGAAGGTGCACGCGTGATTAAAATTGAAGGAAAGAGTTATCCTTTTATTGTTGTGAAGAGTGATGGTGGTTTCAATTATGCATCGACTGACCTTACAGCTCTGTGGTAAGTGCTTTAAAATATGAGCTGATGATTTAATTATGTGTCGTTTTCTTTATTATTCACAGTGGTATTTATAACAGTTCATGTTTCCCCTTGCCATCTGACTTACATTATCGATTCACTGTGGTATTTAAAACAGTCCATGTTTCCCCTTCCATCTAACTTGCATGTTATGTTATGCATCCCGCGTGTGTCTACTTCCTCCAAATTGATAAATTATGCCCTCGAGTACTATTATGGTTCATGAATGAAGGGAGATGTGCTAGATGGGATAATATGTTCGAATTTCTACCTGGTAATAATTGACTGCTATTAGAATATGCAATTTGGATATTGGAAATCCATTGCATGCATGCCTTTTGCCTAGAGTGGTTTGGGTAAACCTTCTGCTCTTATTTTACAGGTATCGTCTTAACGAAGAAAAAGCTGAGTGGATGATATATGTTACTGATGTCGGCCAGCGGGAGCACTTTGAAATGTTGTTCACTGTAAGTGTCAAATGTTTTATCCTTTGCTTCATGACTTCATGTGCTTTGTGGAGAGATGGGGTTAATGCACAGCCATGATTCTGATGGCTTTCCTTTGTATTTCTCTTTGAGGCTGCGAAACGGGCTGGTTGGCTTCCACCTGGTGATAATAGCTATCCCAAAGCTAGCCATGTTGGCTTTGGTCTTGTTCTTGGAGAAGATGGGAAGCGATTCCGGACTCGCAGTACTGAAGTTGTCCGATTAGTTGATTTACTTGATGAAGCTAAGAGTCGATGCAAAGCAGCTCTTGTCGAACGAGGTATCATGTCTATGAACTATACATGGCGTAGCATCTGATCTTTTTGGTAGATCATTTATGAACTAATATGCAGTATCTCATTTTATTTCTCTAGGATTTTATGCTGCATGTTTCAATTGATGAAGCATTATGTTTAACTAATCTTACTTGAAATCTGGAGTTTTGGTATAATGTCTTTTTATCTTGATCAGGTAAAGCAGATGAGTGGACAGAGGAGGAGCTTGAGCAAACTGCTGAGGCTGTTGGTTATGGGGCTGTTAAGTAAGATCCCCTATACTTGTAAAAAACTTTAAACTTGGCCATATTAACCTTATGGTGGTTATTCTTGATGATGATATTTCATGTCACTTGTAATCTTTGCTAATGCTCAAGTAGTTCAATGTGGCTTCGAAAAGAGTAGGGAAGCACTCTTTCAATGTGGCCATCTTTCTTTCTTTTTTTGGTTTTGGTTAGTAATTCATGATTGGCTTCGGTTGTTAGGGGTCTTATGGTTAAATTTCCTTGTTCATGTGGCCACGTAGGAAACTATGTAATTTATGCTCACACTTTCATGCAGATATCATTTTTGAAAAACGAGCAGTTGTTAAATGATAGCGTATTACAGATGTAGTGCATTAAGAGGAAGAACTTTTGTTTGTTACAATTTGTATCCTTACAAAGCAGAATCTATGTACAATTTTTTCTCTGTTTCTAAGGGTGAAGCAATGGGATTTCTCTGTTCAAAAAGCTTCAGCAAAAAAACTAGTTTGAGCTTAATTAGAAACTGGAGTTTTGTTGTTGATGGATCTGGTATGGTGGTCTCCACATTCGTATCTTGAAGTTGAGCTGAGCCCAGGCGTATTGGCTGGGTTGGATATGGTGATGTATAGTGAATAGAGTGACGATTGCATATCTTCTGAACTTTGAGTTTGTCTTGGCAGGTATGCTGACCTAAAGAACAACAGATTGACCAATTACACTTTTAATTTTGATCAGATGCTTAATGACAAGGTGTGTATGCTGATTGCTGTTTCAGCTCCATGCATTACAAAGTTCAGTTAAAGGAACTAGCTTTATTTTCTAATTCCTCGGATTTGGTTTGAGCTATTTAGACCAGCTGGTTAAGACTGTGTTGAGTTGTCATTATCATTCTTCTTTTTGTTTTACTCTCTTGAATTATTTCTACGACTGCTTCCGTGACTCCATCACTTATTTGACTAAACTGTTCCATGAGCAGGGAAATACTGCTGTCTATTTGCTGTATGCACATGCTAGAATCTGTTCTATCATTAGGAAATCTGGTAAAGACATGGAGGAACTGAAAAAGGTAAGATCTCTTCCATCTTGTGTGAATATCAGGCCACATATGATCTTAAAGACATGTGTACACCTTTGTGGTACTTTAACTGCCTCTCCTCTATGCTTTCACACTCTTCTAACTCTGTATCCCCAGTTTCTAATATATATTATTTTGATTCAGACTGGCAAACTAGTTTTGGCCCATCCGGATGAGCGTGCATTAGGGCTTCATTTGCTCCAATTTGCCGAGGTAAGACTGTTGAGAACATAACTGCCCCCATTTACTGTCTCCACGCGCATGAGCTACATTAGGTGGTAGCTCACAACTTATACTCATTGGCATGACGGATTTTAATATTCTTACCACGTTGCTCTTCTAGGCCACCCAAGTTTGGTCTATGCAGTCTAGAGGTTACTCCACCTAATTAGTTTTAGCAGGATGTTCCACAGTTCTAAGATGTACCATTGTCTTTTCACTTGTCAGATTGTGGAGGAAGCTTGCACCAATCTGTTACCAAATGTTATGTGTGAATACTTGTACAACTTATCTGAAGACTTCACAAGATTTTATTCGAATTGTCAGGTATGAGATTAACAACCAATTCTTCTCATTAGTTGGAACTAATATTGTGTTGTCATTTATGTCTTCTTTAATTTTGTGACACTACAATTAGTTTGCCTGAGGTATGTCGCTAAAACTTAATTGGATAAGCCCAAACAGAGAGTGTTTCCAGTCATTGGTAGCTTTTCTGTGGCTTAGAAGTATGGTCATTTTGACCGTGAATGTGTAATTGGAAGAAAACATCACGACTATGCATTGTAGTTCTTATGGTCACGATTTTGAAAATTGGGCAGGTTGTGGGGTCAGCGGAGGAGACGAGCAGACTCTTGTTGTGTGAAGCGACTGCAGTGGTCATGCGGAAATGCTTCCATCTACTTGGTATTCGGCCAGTGTACAAGATTTGACATTTTCGGAGAAGATTCATCGCATTTACTGTTGAAGGATTTTGATAACTATGTTTGGGCACAGTATCATAGATATTATACACATGTATTAGGCATTGGACCCCTATCCGAATTATCTGAAGTGTTTTGAATGGTTCGAATTTAAAATAGTAAAACTATACCAGCAAACAATTTCAAATGCGGATGACAGGGCCTACCGACCCATGAGGACAATAGAGCCCCTCATTCGTATGCAACCCCTGCTAACATCAGGTGTTGATCTCACAAATTGATAAGAGGGATCGACCTCAAGGATTATTCCTCTCTCCCGCTGAGTCTAAACCCGATTCTCAACTTATTTATTCTCTGTATTGATTGTAAACAAGTTTGTAAACAAGTTTTACTCGCACTATTAACGCATCGTTATCAATTTACTCAATGTTTGGGGGGTCAGTCTAGAATACGGACAAGTTTATTCAACATCTTTGGTTTTAGGCCGCCAGTGTTTCGAAACATGTTTGCACTTTAGCATTCTAGCTAATCTCGAATGAACTTCAATGACCCGAACACAATCTGGAGTAGCTTATTTTGTTTTCAATTTCAGTTTCTAGACTTCTGCGGCTGAAATACCATCCAAAAACCATAACCAATACAGGAATCTAATGCATCCTTTTCATGAGGCAACCAAATGGGATGGCATTTTAGTGAAAATACTTCGTTCAAAGTTCTGTTCATGTGCCCATTTCATGGCTAAAGAAGTTTCCTACTCCTTTATGCAACCAGATGATCGCAACTCGAATATAAGAACAAGAGTTCCACACAAGCATCAGCCTTCAGCATAATTTGATTGAGAAATTACATCATCGTATATCTGAACGATACTCGACTGGGCACAATCTTTTCACCTTTAACAAAAAGATAAATTGCAACGTGAGGGAGCAAAATAAGAGAGAAGCCTAAACAGCCCGGCGACGTGGGGCACACCAAACATGAGGATCAAACTGTGAAGGTTTCCATTGTCACGAAACAATTTTTTTTTTAATTTTACAAATTTACAATGTGAGGGAGCCAAATAAGAGAGGCCTAAATGGGTCCAACAACGGCGATCATCGAACAACGAAAGTTTCCATGAACAACGAAAGTTTCCATTATCGCGAAGGACTATGAATTGCAACATAAACCATGCAATTTCTAAGCCCTTTTAGACATTAGAGAGGTTCTTCTGTACAGGAATGGAAGTCCCAAAACTATTCAAGTACAATGTACCTTTCCTACCTATTGAAGATACAAGGGATACCCTTGAACTCTTCTTTAATATAGCAGCCTTAGGACTATATATCTGTTTATCTAACCCTCCTCCATAGCTCTTACTTGACTCCATTTTCCTTCTTTTTGGTCTCCCTCTCTTTGCAAGATCTTCAAGGCTCTTCACACTTTCCAAAGATGCAAAAGTCTGAGACTTTCCTGGGTAAAACTTGGAAAGACCCCTCCTACACAAATAACATAGGGTTAGAACTCTTCATTCCTCTAATCTTTTAACTTGGGAAATTTTGGGTTGTGTTTGGAATTTGGATATTAAATTTGTGTGAAAAAGTGCAGAGGAAAATGATACCAAGGAGGAAAGAAATGCAAAAGGCTGAATTTGTTTTCAACAACTTCACCTACTACTTTTCTTTCCCTTCGAAAAATTCGATATTTCAATTGCAAAATAAAAGTCAGCATAAATTCCAATTGAAGGAGATCCGGGCGCCTTACCACGAGCTTTCTTTTTCGTTAAGAAAAATAATTTTAGGCTTTTTAACATTATCATTTTCCAAAAAGTATTAAAGAAAAATTACTGGCCATATGGTTTTTTTTTTTACTTCTTTCATTCCCTTTTCCTTCTAGGAAAAATTCAAGATCCAAACAACAACAACAACAACACGCGCGCGCACACACGAATGTAAGTATAAATAGACCTAAATTATCACTCACTTGATGGGGAGTTGGGCCATGAGCTCAGATAATTCATACAAAGGACCATCATAAGAAGTGGATGAAGATGATGATGTTGAAGATGTTGCATCCTCCATCAAATCTAATGAAGAAGAAGAAGATGCAATAGAATCATTTGAACCTTCAAAAGAAGACTGATCAATGGAATGATCAGAATCACATAACCCACTGTCACCTTCCATATTCACCCATTGATCTTTAAGGCCATTGCCATTGTCATTGTGCTTCTCCAAGGCTTTTTCTTGACAAATTTCCTCTGCTCCACTCATTTTCATGTTCACAAATCCAAGAGACAAGAACAAGGAAGAAAGAACTAGGATGGTTTCAGCAGGCCTACTTGAAGGGGAACATACATATATATAAGTATATATGTATATGTCAACTTGAAGCAAAAAGAAATGATATTGTAATGATCAATGTTGGTGGATTATTTATTTATTTTTTTGGGGTAAATGGTGGTGAATTTATTAATGGTTTTATTTTATGGCTAAAAATGAAGCAATGGAGGGAGATGACTAGACCATGAGTTATTCTAATCTGTTTGTCTATATGGTGCTTTGTAATTGGATTTGTCACTTTCATAGTTTTTTTTGCTTGATGTTGAAATCCTAGCTTTCCCACTCTACAAGGAAATTGGATAAGATTTAATACTTTGGTAATATCCTTATCCTAGTCATCACCTTTTCAATTTAGGCCAACAGGGGTCACAATCTACTGGGATGTTGCCCCATAAGGCCATGACAGATATGTTTGATAAATTATTATTTGCTCTTAAGGTGCTTCACGTGCTTTTTCCACCACACATTTGTGTAAAAATCATTAATTTGGTGGTAGAATCCATACAAATATGAGCTGGAAAAAGGATTCTGCGGCGTGGCGGTGCTTCAGAACTTCCCAACAACCTCCCAGCAGATATGAGGTATATGCGTGTACTTTTGAGGTTTTAAAAGGATATAAATGATGAAGTTAACAGTATAGGCTTTTAGATGAATTGGTGGTTAACAATCTAATAAGGTATCAAACCTCATCCCGAAATACTTACGTTCAACAGAACCCTCATCCTAACCTGATAATTAAATATGTTTAGCTCGCTTATGGAGGAGAGTTTAGCTATAAGTGAGGAGTCGTGTCAAGGATATAAGTAATCATGAAGTCGCCTTCGCTCTAATAACTTATGGTGGTTAATAATTTAATACCATCATTTTTTTATTAGAGAGATTAGACATAGGATTAGATTATGCAAAGAGAACATATTTTTTTATTGTATATCGAATGCAGAAAGAGAAAGAGTCGTGCTATAAGACCTTGTTCATTTTTACTTGACGTTTTTTTTAAACAGTCTCAACGTCCTCTTTGAGAGTCGCTCTGAGACGTCCAGTAGTCTTTGACCTCGTTATCATTACAGCCAGTAAAAGGCATCTTTAAGAGCATTTTCTAGGGAGAGCCATTCTTAGAGCTGAAGCCATATTTTGGCTTCAAGATCATGACATTCTCTCCTCCAACGAGAAGTCGCAAATTTTGAAGCCAAAAAATGGCTTGACCATTTTATTTGGCCATGCAAATGGCCTGGGCTGTTTCTTGTAAGGGTTGTGATCTAATTTCTCTGGATAGCAATCCAGTGGCTATGATATGCGGGGGTAATCCAACGGCCGAAAATGGTAGCGGCCAAATAATGGCTTTGACACCATTGGAGCACTTTCGCCAAATCTTGACTAAATAACACTGTAGCAAGCCGAAAAAGAATACCTAGCTAAATCAGTTAGGCCCATTTAATTCAATCTTCGTTGAAATGGGCATCTTTCCACCTAACTTGTTTGCAGGCTTGGGCAAATTCTTATGTCCAATAGTTCAAATTCCACAAAAGCCTATTGTTGTGTCAAAGTCATTTACACCTTGTTCGGTTATGGGCAAAACCCAGTTTCCACTTTAAAGTTGTGGGGCCCTCCGACCCAACTCATAATTTCTCTCTCATACCCATTTCGGGAGAAATTATAGTAGTGCACAAATTGTGCACAAATGGATTGGTGGGATCCACTTTGGAGTCCCATACAAATGATCCGAGCCATTCATCAACTTTAAAATAATTTTTCGATTGACCTAGCATAAAATCAGCTCAATCTAAAAACTTTAACTACTTGATCCGATTAATTAACATTTATTTAAAATTTCTTCACAATTCAGGATTCTAAATTTTGAATGGAAATTAAAAGATTGGATCAAGTATTTAAAGTTTTTAGATTGAGCTGAATTTATAATAGACCAATTGAAAAAATATTTTAAAGTTGATGAACAGTTTAGATCATTTGTATGAGACTCCAAAGTTGACCCACAGTCCCCACCAACCCATTTGTGCAAAATTTATGCACTACCATAATTTCTCCCGAAATGGGAATGAGAGAGAAAGTATGAGTTGGGTTAGAGGGCCCCACAAGTTTAAAGTAAAAACTGGGTTTCAAAACCCATAACCGGTAGAGAGGAGAATGCTTGTAGGAGGATTTTTTTATTGAAAAAAGAATTGAGCTGATACTCCCCGTCCCAATTTGCTTGTCCCTTTTGGGAAAGTGGGTTTTTAAGGGGTGGAAAAATTTTGTATTCTCTTTTCTGTTTTGCCCCTAAATCCAGTCAAAATTACTGTGGCCAATTTGTGAGGCTAATTTTTTTATATGAAACTCAAAATATATGCAATATGGATCTTGTTTGATATATATCAATTAATTTTATTATACAGAGTTTTCAAAATCATAAGAACCATTATAAAATAAAAGATAATGACCAAACAAATTGAGATGGAAAAGGTACTTTTTAAGGATAAAACTGGAAAGTCACCCTGTTTAGATGGATGCTTTTAGAAATGAGATAAATATTTTGGGACATACCACAATGGAAAGAAGGACCAGCAATTTGGGACGGAGGAAATAATAATCTTTTTGTGATTATTAAATTCTATACTAGTTAAACAATTTTTTTTTTTGGTCATATACATCAGTGGGTGGTTAGCAGGGGAGTTAGTGAGTTCGTCTAAAGTGGGGTCTAGAAGCTATCCATAGCACTAAATTCCAAATGCCTCTGCCGCGACTCAAACTCTGATCTCACTTATGGAAGAACCAAGAGATAACCGCTAAGTTACAAACCCTTGGGCAAATAAGTTGCATGTCATATATAATAGATTTTGCTATTGCTATTGTGATTATGTTTACATTGTGTTTTTTATGCTTTAAATGATGGGCCTTTTCTTGTAACGGTTATATGATTTCTATAAAATAATGGGGGCCTTTGAAAAGATGGGGCCTCACATCCTTTTTTTTCATTTATTGATGATCAGGTATTCTTACCACTTACCAGCTGCGAAAACTTCGATTTTATCCGGAAACGAGGTGGGTGTTGTGCACTTGAGTGTTATGCACCGTGCTGTGCACCCCTCGGTCATCCGATTGTGTTTTGGATAGTTCGGATGTGTTATGATTTTTTACCGGTAAAAATAAATAAAAAATAAATTAAAAATGCCGAGTGCATCCGGACCGTCCAAAACATGATCGGATGGCCAAGGGATGCACAACACGATGCATAGCACCCAGGTGCACAACATCCACCCCTGGTCCGGGATAGTCCATACACGAAATTTTACTCTGGCTTTAATTGGGCTCCACATAAGTGGGCGATGAAATTAGACCTTTAAAATTAGTTGAGGTACACGCAAGTTAGTCAGGACACCAGAATTATAAAAAAAAATAAGAAAAATTGTATCTATCCCGTTATCTCTCCTGCCAATAAAAACCATCTTAATGTTTCAAGCGTCCATATAATTGATAAGGTCACATGCCAAACGAGAGTATCTAGAATTAGCTAGGCCACTTAATTTAAAGGGCCAATCTTTCTTTGAAAATGCCAAACTTGAAAATGCTAAAATACCACATAAAAGCCTTAAAAAAAAGAAAAAGAAACCATGGCTTGGAGGCTCTCTCTCCTTATTTTATTGGTCAGCTATAGAATTGCAACCATTAGATTTTTGGAGAGGAGAATGCCTGGTTATTCACCCTCTCAAAATCATATTATATATTTCTAATTTTTGAAATCCTTCCTTTCATTGGATAAAAGATATATGGGTGCATAATTAGTTGATCTTTATCTGTCAGTAACGAGCCTCGAAGTGATTTTGTGTTTTGAGTTTATGAAGAAGAGACTAAACCATTTTCAATTGTAGAAGACCGGATTTCCAAGACAAGAGAGGGGGATAAGAGGTAACCCGAATTAGCTTATCTAGACTCATCTATAACCGGGTTTTGTTATAGTCATCAAGCCCATATTACTTATCCAGGAAGAATACGCGAGATCCTTCGGGCAGGGATAGAGCCAGGATTTTTGATAAGGAGGGTCAAATTTTGAACTGTCCGCGATTCACCAATGGAGATCAATAGTGAAGCCATGGAGTTTTTTTCTGGCAGAGAGGGAGAGCGTAGCAACCTGGAGACATTTGGGGATTTTGTGCCAAGGGTTCTCTATTTTGCCCCCTTATTTTTCTAAGTACCAAACATTTTAAATAGGTTGGGGCAAATAGGAGGTGTAAAGTGGGATCAAAATAACAAAAATTTGGGTAAAATTAGAACCATCCCTACAGAAATCTTAGGGTCAGTGGGGTCAACTGACCCCATTTGTCTCTAGTTCCCTCCGCCCCTACCTTCGGGGTCATCTTCGCTTATCCCACCCCACGTCGTCACCATATTCGGGTACGGGGAACTACCATTGCGCCCACAACCACCCTCCCCAATCAGTTTTGTATTCTTATAACAACAATTGTAAGGGCAAATAAGTAATTTTTCATATTATTTCGTTATCCACCCATATTAACTCCCAAACAAACTCCTTGGCTAATGCACGTCTACCTAATCCCTCTTGTACCTTATCCATCTCTTATCCTCTCTCATTCTTATTTATCCAAAACTTTATTCGGCTACCAAACGAGGCATAACAAGATGAGAGAAAATTTTCAAGTCACCATCAGCCAAAAGTTTACCATTTCTGGCATTACATTTAACTGTTTTAAGGGTCAAAGTCCTTGAAGTGAGAGAATGTTGAGTTAACCTTTTACCCATAAATTATGGCAAAAGGTTAGTAATTAATTCTTGTCTTGGGCTGTGGAGGAGCTGAAAACAGGGAATGGGGATAACTGGATAAGGAAGGTTGACTGGGGTACAGGTAACATGATTAAATGAAAGATATATGTTGATAATATTGTCACCTCATCTTTTTGTAGACTGTAGTTATGGCCGGCCAGTCATTCTTATCCATTGGTCCATTGGCCTAGAGGTTGGGACATGTCAATTCTGAAGAGTTTCATGCCCCAAAATTTCCAGAACCCAAATGATAGATTTGATAGATTTTTTTTCATAACTACTCGTTTGGACCGGCTTACATGCACTTAAACTAATTCTGGGGACTAATATCACCATTCACTAACAGGGGCTCCATTTAAAATTTTAAAGCTAGAGCAAAATTCTATATGGATTGGCCCTGGAGAAGTTAATAGCACTAAATTTTGAACCTGAAACCTTAGAAGAAAACAAGCTCCTGAATCCCAACCCGTTGGGTTACCAAAATGATAGGTACATACATAAAATACCCACAAATTAAGCTCTGTTGATGGTTTTGAAAAGGCAAAAAAAGTAGAAAAATAACTCTCCTAATATGGCTTAAAGACAGAGTCACCGAATCGGTCTATATCAGCCCTCTTTGTTTTTTTTTACAACAGAGAAGATGCTTCAAACAAAATGAGCAATTTTTTAAAATCATACTTAGTTTACCTCGAGTCTCGATTTCATTCCTTTAGTTTCAATTGTTTATGACTAGCCCTTATAATTTCCAAGTTGTATGGATTTGATCAAATTGGTAACAGCTGCTGATGATACAAGAGCCGGAAAATATACATGTGGTGCTCCTGTGCCTATTAATTAAGCAAAAGGGACATTACAAAGCCATTTCGCTCAAATATCTTAGTTCTTTTTGTTAAGTAGTAGTAGTATGTTTAGTTATACTCTAGGCTCTCGAATTTGGCTGGCTGTTTGTTTCTGCACCTGCATCATACCCTTGACAATAGTAGTCTTCAACTCCTAAGATTTAACTTTCTGAAGGTTAATTACAATAAATAAACATCTACTATATAACCATATGGAGGCAGTTATAAATGCAGAACAAGGTTTCAAAGCAACCTTAATGGAACAACCCTGGAGGCAGTAATCAACAAGGGATTTAACCAAACTACCCTCACTGAGCACTGGTGGAAGACTCTCGAGTTCTTCTACATGGAATGGGCTTAACTCCGAAGCATGTTCATAGACAAGCCAATCAATGTGCAAACCATTTGGCTAGGATGGGCGCTGAGCAGGAAGAGGAGCTTGTGGTGTGTGAGGAGTCTCCATGCTCTCTGAGACTCTTTGTTCTAGAGGATGCATTGTGTTGGTCACTTAGGATTTTACATAAAATATTAATCGAAAAACCAATGTTCCTCTTATGTTTTGCACCTCCGAGCAGTAATAGGTTAAGTTACAGCATTTGCTTCATTTTCCAGCTATAAGCTTTAGGGAATCTCAATAGTGAATTGTCAAGTGATACATATAAGGGGAAAAACATGTTGCACTCAAAACATCATTTCCCAAAACAGATTATCTGGGAAAATTCACAGGAGGTTCCAAGCTACCAACCAAAATCCCAAGATCAATGTCCTTATCCTCAAACTTCTTGATAAATGGGTGATTCTGAATGCATGAAAGAAAATCAATAGTCAAATTACTGAAATTTGAAACATAAACTTAGCAGTCCACCAGATATTCTTAAACAAAGCACTTACCAGAAGGTCTAGAGCTGGCAATCTATCTTGAGGGTCCTTTTGGATGCTGCAAGAGCATAAAAGACTGCAGTCAGGGATTGTGATTTTACACTGTGTGTGAAGTACAAATTCATCAAAATGTTCTGGGAACATATAGATTGAACCTATCACTAGCGTCAAAGGATGTTTCATGACTAAGTTAATTTCCATCGAATTGAATGCCTAATGTCCTGATTACTGCAAATGAGCATTATTAAGCAACATTAGTCCCATGGGCTGCAAGAAAACGCGGCTTTCATGTTGTTCCAAATTCAAAACTGATGGTTACCCAAGAATGACTTTACAAAACTGACCAATAGCTGGACTTGTTAAGGTTCTAAAGGAAACACCAAGAAAAAGACTTTCATTTTATGGCATTTAGCATTCGAGATCATCCAATCGACAAGAGAGGGAATTCAAGACAAAAAGCCCCGTAGCTATTCAGTAGAACTGATTGACCATAGTTCATAGAAGTTCTAAATTAAGAGGCCATTGAATAGCCATTGACCAATTTGCTCCCCATGGCCAAATTATACCCACCTGTTCTCATCTCCTAGTTTGGGACTAATAACCTGCGGTGACCATTTCTTGTTGGGGATTTAGCAGATTTGACACTTTAATGTAGGGTTAGACTTCGATCACTTTGGAAGTGAAATTTGGCTTCAGTAATCCTTTGGGCACCCATTTTGCTTGATATATGCGGGTAGAAGACGCTAACCTACACCACTACACAAATCCAACGCCCAAGTTTGTCTAACAAGCAGCTTTGGTATGGAAAACAATTTTGATACCAGTTCTTAAATTGTTGCCGCTTGGGACTACCTGAGAAAGTTTCACAGGTGGACGATTATTAAGCAAGACGGAGTGGAAAACAAGTGTTTTGACAAGAAGTACTATGGATGAGGAACTCATTCATTCTAACATACTACAAGACAGCTAGTTTCTGTAACCACCTAAAACAAGAATTAAGGCATACCCAAGCGCAACTGCTAGAAGATGTAAATAAAGGTCAAATCTGGGGTATAAGACAATGACAACATTATGGTCCTTACCAGGAGGATACAAATGAGCAGAACTCTGGGGAGAACTGATCTGCTGGAGCAGAAGGTGGTGGGCTTCCCACAATGGCCTCCAAAAGTTCATAAAAGCTTGGCCAAGCTTGCGGTTCTTCAGTTTGGATGTATGGAAAACGTCCTATAGCACACTCCATAATTACCATGCCCAAACTCCAGATATCACTCTTGTAGTCATAAGTGCTTCCACTAATTCTCTCAGGCTGAAAAAAGGTATAGAAAGATGTCTCTCATCACAATCCTGAAGTTCTGCACTGCGTACTAGTTTGCATGAAGAGCTTAGAAAACAAAAATACTCTTAAACTACAGAGAAGATAAAAATGACCACTGCCAAATAACTACACTAATAGCTCCACTCACCGCCATGTAATTGTAAGTACCAACGAACGTATCCCGTTGACCCATTGAACTGGCGAGCATTGCACTCACACCAAAATCTGTAATCTTCACTTCCCCTTTATGGTTAACCAGCAGGTTGGATGGTTTGATGTCCCTGTGAATTACATGTCTTTCATTGTGTAAATATACAAGGCCCTGTAAAACCTGGAATGGAATACAATGTATATTGTGATGATATGGTCAATCTCTTCAACTGTCAAGAAAAAAAACTAAACTCAACTTTCAATGGAACCAGGATAAAACCCCAACCTGCTTACAAACAACTGCAAGGTATGGCTCAAGGATCGTTTTAACTTGTCGTATTATATCTGCTAAAGACCCGCGATCCATGTATTCTAACACAAGAGAAATAACTCCGTTGTGATAGAAAGAATGATAGCAAACAACAACATTGGGACATTGTGATCCTTGATTTATTTTCAGCTCCTGGACAATTTGTTTACGTATTTCCTCTTGTATGGTCATCTGAATAACCTGCAACATACGCCCGATGAACCTCCATGTTATGTAAATAATGAATATATCTGCTTGGTCATCTGACATTTTGTCCCAGTGGGTGTGTAACCGAAGCACCAAACACACATAGAAGATTCATCATGGTTCATGGTTTGAACTTTGAACACATGTTTACCAAAAGCGAATTAAGGCTAAACCCAGGTTCTCAGTATAGTAGTAAACAATCTAACATATAAAGATACAACATATAAAGCAGATACTGAAGCCAATATTCTTAATTACTATTCAAATATGCAATATGTACTGAATAACTTGCCAATTCATAATGTAAATGTTTACACAGAAACATTCTCTGAAGCATAATTAATGACTGCATAGATTAGCCTCTTCCTATATGCCCCCTTCTATATAAAACAGGAAAAAAGCATTGTGAACAATCTACAGATCCGAAGTTGAAATCGTTGCTTTTACAAATACCTTCAAGGCAAATAACGTTCCAACCCATTTATGACGGACAAGTTGAACTAGTCCACCACTTCCCTTCCCAATGACTTTCATGGTTTCGAGATCTTCCAGCGAGAATTGGAGATCAAGCTCCTTGCTTTCCGAAGGCTGCTCAAGGAACAAGATAAAAAAACATGGAAGATTACAAAATCAATCAACTCGATTAGTAGATTCCTAGTTCAAAAAAAAATAAAAATAAAAATAAGGAATAGTAAATTCAAAGCCATCCGATAAAGCTCCCAACTAAACATCAAAATCCATATGTGAAGTGCCAAATCTCAAAGTTGAGCCATTCTCATTGAGCAAGAGCATCTCCACTCCACCTCTTACTAAAATGGTACCAATTTGAAGTTGAATCATGGTTTAAATCGCGGTAGCGGTCGCGACCAACGGATATCTGGAGTATCGGTCAATGTGTAATGGGAATCGGACACTGCACTCGTGAATTTTTTGCAAGCACTAGCAAATGCTAAAAATTTCATCAATACACATGTTCAAGCCTTATTTATGGACAAAGTTGGAATGTTTTTAGAGATTTTATACCAATATGTGACTTTTAGAAGTAGTTTTGTAAGTAAGATTTGACCAAATGTTGTGTTTTAAGTCTTAAATGTTGATATTTTCATTGGGGACGGATTCTCACTATCTCACTAACTAAGCTTGGTACAAGGATAGATGGTATGTATACAATCACACATACCTACTACAACATAGAAGTACTACCTTACCACGCTATTGATGCCATTTATGTGAAGGTAGGAACGGAATTGAAAGTTCATTTTCTCTCACCCGTAACGGTATCGGACCCTAAAAAACCCGTTTACCTAATGGCCGTTTTTTAAAACCCTGAGTTGAATACAAAAAGACCCAAATCGTTCTCCACTCCTTAACCCAAGCCCATATCACAATAAGGTTTATCCAAATCATTACATAAACAAAGGGCGACTCTTTTTCGGCTCAAAATTTTCAAGACCATTTTGTGACATTTAAGTTTACCATTGTGTAATTATTGCAGTTTTACTTTATCTTTAAGCTGAAATGTTTGCTTTTGCATCAGACTATCGGAGTGCTTCACATCAAATGAAGCTTCCACACAAATTGGGTAAGAAAAATTTAGTCTTAGGGCTGGAAATAGCCTACCAATATTAAATCTCTACATTTCAACTCCACATCTATCCAAACGGAGCCTAAAGATTAACTTACAAATGATTCATTTTCCTCAGATATCAGCCGCAAACCTTTCCGGTTCAAGAGCAAACCCCCATCGTGAAATGTCCCACTTGCAGTCCTACAATTCCAGATCATAAAATTACATACCCTAAAACACACCGATTTTACACCAAATCGAATGGAAACACCAATTTCAGACCGATCCACAAAACAGAGACACTAAACCTGATAATGCAGTGATAAATGGAGTTGCTTGTTCTGATTTAGTGAAACACATAGTAAAAAAATCAAATGGTTACTTACAAGAAGCTGTTGATAGAGGTTTCTTGTGCAGGAACTGATAGCTTGAGCTGCTGTAATGGCGTCTTGGTCTTCATAATTGGTTTTTTTAGGGTTTTACAGTGGAAGACAAACTGGGTTTGAGAGAAACGGAGGATTTTTGGTGATGGAAATGGCCAAAAAGAGTCGGTGGAAAAGCAAATCAATTCAAACAGGGGTGACCGGGAAAATAAATTTACTTATATTTTACTTTTTGGTTTGGATTGCAATCCCCATGTTTGAAAACAATACAATGGATATCCCTCAAATTTCACACATATGACAAGACACTCCCTCATATTCGGAGCCGGTTGTGTTTGGCATAAACTAATCTTTTTTAATGATGGTTGGGTAGGCTGAGTTTTCAGTATTTTCAGGGGGTGTTCCATTAACTAAAAAAAGTAAAAAAATCAGCCTATTATGAAAATCGAGGCAGTCATTCTCTTATAATACATCACATAAAAAATTGTAAAAAGCCAAAAAACTCACTTAGTGGAACACCCCCTCAGTTTCTTCACAAAGAATAAAAAAAGTACTGAAAATACCAAATATTAAAAATACCATAGTGGAAACTCATCCATAGTATTCCCTTCATTCCAATTTGATTGCCTCTTTCGGGGAAGTGAATTTTTAAGGGATGTGAAAATTTTGTATTGTCTTTTCTATTTTGCCCTTAAATCCAGTCAAAATTACTGTGGCTAATTTGTGAGGCTAATTTTTTATATGAAACTCAAAACATATGCAATATGGATCTTGTTTGATAGATATCAATTAGTTTTATTATGCAAAGTTTTTAAAATCATAAGAACCGTTATAAAATAAAAGATAATGGCCAAACAAATTGAGATAGAAAAAATACTTTTTAAGGGTAAAACTGGAAAATGGCCCTTTTTGATGGATGTTTTTAGAAATGGAACAAATATTTTGGGACATCCCAAAATGGAAAGAAGGACTAGCAATTTAGGACGGAGGGAGTAATCATTTATTAAGCTTTTCATCAAATTTTATTCATTAATAATTATTTATCTTGATGAGAAGAATCTAAAATATATTCCTTTCGTCCCAATTTGTTTTTCCAAGTTCAACATGCGTGTCGCTTACAAGTGGTCTTTCTAACAATTTACAATGTTTTATATAATTTTGAAAAATTTATTTAATAGAGCTAATTTAAGATCTGTCAAACAAGATAGACATTGCCTATAAAAGTATTACTCCGTATATTTTAAAAAGTATAGAAAATTTTTTGAGAGCTCTAAAAATAGACAAATAAATTGGGATGGATGGAATAAAAATATAAATTGAAATAGGAAAAGTCTATGTAAGTTGAAGAAAATACTATGTAAATTGCTTTTCTCGAACTTTTGTTATTGCTAGTGAATTTTTTTGGGGATTTGGGTGATAATTTTTTACTTTCCATCAAGCTGAATTTGATAAAAACATAAAGGAACGATAAAAAAAATGGTTACAATAATATCTAAAAAGTTGGTTTAGAAACAGTACATATGAGTTGAGCTTCTCTTATCCTCTGCTCTTAACTCTTAATTTTCGGTCTTACACATACGATATCTTAATGAATAATCAGTTAATAGATTTCAAAAGATACATGAACAACTCATTTAATAATATTCTCTTTTGCTTTTCAAAAAAAAAAACAACTCATTTAAAAATGCATGTTTTGAGTTCAAAATTATTTTCATGGTCCATTTCGTAAAACAAAGTATGGTATTTTCGTGTGTTTATTGAGTGTCCGATCAAATTATATTTTGAATAAGAATATGTTTTTTCTACGGTTCTACAAAATGAATAATTTAGATAAGTGTGGTTATCCTTACATAGAGCTAAAAATCATAGATTGGAGGAGTATGGAAGGAAGCTCAATTTGTAGCGTGGGAGAGAAGTGTGTACTTTTGTTTTTTGTTGGTTCAACTTTGTTAAATTTTCAATTGACTTTTTTGTGTTAGATCTCTGTTACTAATTCTCTAAGAACATATTTCAAACACCCAGATAAAAGAAACACATTTTTGAAGCACACACATACGTGTCAAGAATGACAATATATGATAGGAAATTGATGGACAAACCAACATATTAGACTACTAGTGGTTTGCCCATGTCTGCCACCACAAAATGACGGCACGCTGAACTCGTCACTCTATATTTCTCATATCCATAAAAACAACTGTCCTAGTCGGTTTTCCAAAATTCATGTTAATAAGATAAGCTTCATAGAAATCTTTATTGCGTCAGCTCACATTCAATTTCAAGCATCTAACCCAATATTGCTACCCTGCATTTGCAACAATCACAATTTAGATTAAAAGAGTGAAATCACTGAAATAACTAAGGCCAAGACGCATTAATCCAAAGCTTTGGTTGAAAACCTTTCCCTAATGAAAATGTTACTTTTACCGATAAAAAAAAAGACTGAAATTTTTACTTTACAGTTTCCACCGATTAGGTTGATCCAAGAATTGGCCAACGAGTGGCTTTCTCTGCACACGCAAATTTGTTCAAGCCTTGGAAGGCTTTTATTTCACATTTGGTTTTTGCAATTACTTAATTCCAGCTTAGTAATGTTTTCTAGCGCAAAAAATTATTACCAATATTTTCTCAACCCAAGCGAATCGATAGAAAATGAAAACAAAGGGAACAATGAAACAAACAAGGGCGGCTTGTCTCCAAAGGAACCATGTATTTCAGAACATCATCGGGTGTGACATGACAGTTGAATAAAATATGAAATTGATAGCAAGAACAAAATTAATGAAGACCTATGAAAGACACTTCCATCAACGATCAACACATAAAAGAAAAGTGGTGTTGCAAGGCAAGCACTAATCTTCAAGAATGAAATAGATATACAAGATCCTAAATTACTCCTACTCCTAACCCAATAGTTGGGTTGATAAAGAAAAAATTAAAAAAAAAAAACTAAATAAAGATAAGTTCTTTGATTTATTCGAGAGACTTTACAATGAACCTTAAATAGGCTATTATAAGAAACAAGAATGTGTAGTAAATAACTTCCTATAGCTACTTTTCATCTTCTTCAATCATTTGTTTCCACTTGTCCAAATAATTTCTCTTCAGCTTCCAAATGCGTAGGAGCACTCCTTTTTTCCGACAGAAACGGATCATCCCATTATTAAAAAAAATAAAATCAAAATGATTAATGTTAACAAAAACAAAAACGGAAACGGATCATCCGAAGTACTTACCCAAGAAAAGCCAAGTATCCTACACAATAAATATAAAAATAATATTAATAACCACCACAATATATTTCCCTCCCAAGGGCTATATAACAGGCAATAGCCAATTCCATGGCTTACCACTTTGATCCAATTTGGACGATTTTACCCCTGCAATTTCTTTCTTGCCTTCTCTGATTTTGGTAATTACAGATTTTCACATGGCTATTTTGGTCATTTGCTGGTTTTTGTACACAATTACAAAATTTCCCCTTTTGTTTTATATTTTT